>ML784493.1:357785-393506 GCA_009831015.1 Picea engelmannii
TTTAATTACAATTATTTTGTATGTATTGAAGTAAAGGTAAACAATGTGTTAAAAATGATGTTCTCCACTATATTTTAAAAATCAGGAACCATAAATTAATTGAGACACAATTATATGAAAAATATTAATTTCAAAAAAGTTAATGGTAAAAGATATTTTTAAGATTGAAAGAAGCATGGAAAAATCACTGAAAACACCGTTGGTAAAAAAAATAAAAATTGAAACATTTGAAAATAGATGCAATAATAAGCATTGAAAAAAAAATGTGAAAACATTATGGATCAAAACATTTAAAATGTCCAAGAACCATCTAAAAAGGGAGGGGGGTATGCTACCTGTAGTACCATTTTTAAAAATGGGGTAAAAAATTGGACCCCTGGGAAAACAAGAACTCTACAGAGTTCTCGTTAAATTGGTAACTATGTTCATTGCAAAATTTGGCAATGACAATACCGTTAAAAACATTTAAGCATGGAAACAACGAATACAAAGCGGGAATGGCATGTCATAAAGGAGTCATATAATATTAAATGGTAAAAGCCGCTAGAAATCATGACAGATTGGTAGTACAAGGGAAGAAACACACGATGGATTTGGTAATAAAGATTCCTTTATGGAACAACTCATCAACCATGTTAGTAAATTGGACAAGATAGTTAAGGTGGTATGAGACATGCAAAGTTGGAAACAAGACACAAAAAAAATGGGAATTCATTAAGTTTAAGTCATTGTTGCATGAAAGCAAGAGAAAAATAGAGCAAACCAGAGCGAATTTGAGTGCACCAGAGTCGTGCTACAACTACTAGAGAACAGACGCAGAGCTAGTTCAAGAATCCATCACACAAAATGAATGGCCCCGCCCAAAGTTGGAGCACCATCTACAACAAAGAGAAAACAAAAAAAACAACTAGTAGAGATACCAAAGGTGGAGGAAGTAGCCAGAGCTTCGAATTTGACTCCATAAGCTAGTTTCCACAGAGATTACCTACCACTAAGGATGGATAATGTGCCACCAATCAACGTAACAACCAATGGGAAATACCTATTGCCAACAACACAAGTTCCACTTGGTGTAAGCAGTGAAGGAGAGATGCTCAGAAATGTTGCAGGCCTAAAATCCATGGATCGTGACATTACAGATGAAAAAATATTCTCAGAGTTGGCTAGGGAAAAATATTTTTGCACGAGGAGCATACCAGGCATAGGAGCAATCCTGCTAGAGACACAGGAGTGGGAGACATGGTTGGAGAAGGCAAACATATGGAACATGTTGGAGATTCTAAATTTTGGGAAAAGTTTGGAGATTAATGCACGTGTGAAGGTGTTGCTCAACTGTGTTCATGGGGGGACATTGTGGCTTGATCCCCCAGTGTCAATTGACATTGCAATGATTGCATGTATTACAAGACTCCCAAAAGCCAACGAGGATCTAGCCATTTTGTTCAATAAGACAGAAGAGAGATCCCTCTCAGAGTTGATGAAGGAAAATTTCCAGACATTCAGGGGAAAGAGAGGACTAGATGTGAAAAACATCAATGACATCAATGTTCGGTTTGCAATGCAGGTATTGGCCTGCAAGTTGTTGCGCAAGTGTAGAAAGGATGAATTCCCAGTTGTAGTCATTGCAACTACATAAAAATGTGTTGAAGGGGTTTATATGAACTGGGCCACCTTCTTGGTGAATCGATTTTTACAGGATTGCATAGAGGCCTAGAAAAAGGGCACAAAGTTCCACTATGCATCGTTGTTGATCTTGATTGCACTGGTTGGGTGGAAAGAAATAGGTTACTATAAGTACATGCACATGTCAGACATAGGTAATTTGACCGACATATATGCCAACTTATGGCATACAACGATTAAGAGAAGTAAAAATGACACTAATGCCACATTTTATGTATACTTGGGAAATATTGCGCATCTAGTCGCACACACACTGCACATATCAATAGAGATGGTGGAAACATATAAGGATATCATGCGGTTTAAGGTAGACATGCACCACATGTATGTGTAGGAAAAGAAGGACCCAACATGCCAATGGTTTCCAACTAGTTACATGTTGACAATAGAGGATGTGTGCTTGATAATGAATGGTTTGGAAGAGGACTGGAAAATCCCAAAAAATAAAACAAGGCAACCAAAAGAGGAAGAAGAGAAAGATAAAGGTGACGAGGAACTAGATGATGAGTAGGGAAAAATGAAAAACAATGGCATAGAAGATATGCCTGGCCCATCCACAAAAGAAACTCAACAAATAGTCTCCGCAACATGAGCCAAACGAAAGGATAAGGGGAAAGAACCAATAGGAGGGGCGAGTAAAAATACTAAAGTGCATAGAGAAACCCCGATGTATAATTTAACTAATGATGACATGGATAGGATTGGCTACCAAGTATGGGATGTCGCAGAATAAATAATGGAGGAAGTAACCAGGAAGCAAGAAGAGAAAAAAAAGAGAGTGCAGGATCAACTGGTAGCACTAAAACAACTCTTAGAAGCTGCTAGCCTAGAAAAAGAGAGCAGGATCAAGGAAAGACCATCCAGTATCCCAATGAAGGAAGCAGAGAGTGCCATCCATTCTTGACTAAGTTAGAATCCAAGAATCAAACACTTCATATTGAGACAGATGCACTTGAATTTCCAATGTCCGAGTTAAAAGAACAAGTGAATGCACTAGGACACCTAGATTTAGTGGTATCAAGGATACCAATACACATATTACAAGACTTGCAAATGGGGTTGTTGCAAGATATTAAGAGCAGAGGAGAGGAAGCATAGCAGGAGACGAGGAAAATGATGGATAAAAGAGATTAGATACAAAAACATTATGATTCTATGCTCCAACAAAAGAAGGAAGTTGAAGGTCGAGTGGAAGAGGTAATGAAAGACAAGAACAAGGTCGAGGAAAGGGTAACAAAATCCCTCAAAGAGAAGGACATAGCTGAAAATATAGCGCACAAAATAAAATAAACTATCCAAAAACTATACAAGGCTATTCCATAAGTCCCCATAGTAGTAGAAGCTACTATGGAAGAACAAGTTTTTAATATCGATGAAGTCATCAAGGAATTCCCATAAAAAATAAAGGACCTACAATTGTGGAGTGCACGAGGGGCTCCACCAGAATTATAAGAAGGCATAGAAAGAATGGCGACGACAACATTCACTAATATTAATAAGATAGAAGGAGAGTGGAACAAAATCGATGAGGATAGCACATAGATTTGGAGAGATATTGTGGATGATCCAAAGATGAAGGCTGTAGAGGCCAAGGTAAGATAAGCATAGGAACATACACAACAAGCTTCATAAAGAGTCACTACACTTCCACTAGCGGAACACATGACAACAATTTTTGCAAATAGGCAGTCATACCTAGAAGTGGAGAAATTGAGGGATCAACAGAAAATTCTGCAACAACGGTTAGGATCACTGTAGAAAGAAGCAATGAAGGTGATTGGTGAACTAGCCACTACGAAGGGCAAGGTCAAACAAGAAACCATTGAAGAAGAAGAGAAATTGATAAGCTTGACTACGCAGGGGACAAAAGAGATCGTAGAAACAAAGGTAGTGATACTCAAGGAAGTGGAGGTAGCTAAGGCAGCCTCCCAAAATTTCATTGCGACATGGAGGAGTAGGAAACAAGTCTGAGTGGCTCGAGACAAGCCACATGTGAGTGTTGGGGCACTGTTGGACAAGCAATTTTCGAATACAATTTTGGGAAAAATCCTAAGTATAGAAGAAGTGCACAAAACATGTGCACAAAGGAGAAGAAGAAATACAAGGAAGTGCACAACTGAGGTGCATCCATAAGTACAACGCACAATGAGAAGAATAAAGTAGAATAAAGTAGAATAAAGAAGGAAGAAGAATAAAGCAAAAATAAGAATAAAGCATAATAAATCAAGAAAAGAAAGCAAATGAAAATAATGGATGATAACTCAACATTTTAAAGATGGAAGGATGTGCAAAAGCAGGAGGAAAAGCATTCAGAGTGCAAATGCAGTATGGAGATGAGACAGTAGGCGAAAGCAACCAAACAACTAGTTAACTGGAGCAAAAATGCATTGTAATAGGGTTTTGGGGGAGCCAAGTAGGGTTTTAATCCCTAGATTGTATGCATACATATGTATTGGGTTGGGAGAATAAGGGTTCTCTGGTTGTTATTCTTTTGGTTCCTCCATGTGGTTATTCTTGGGAATATTGTGGGGTCTGTTCCAAACTGATGAGAACACCTGTTAGTAAGAAGGTTGATAGGATAGGCTGGGAAGGGGGAGAATCAATGTATGAATGTAAGGGGTGATGCAAATAGATAGAGGCTTGCATTGCAGAGTGGCTAGGCTAGTGGAAGATAAAGATGTCCATGATATATCTTTCCAAGCGTAGTGTACAAGCCTGAAGCACTTAACAAAATCATAATAAAGAAGCCAACTGTTGTGGATGTAGCCCAGAGTTGGGTGAACCATGTTAAATCTTGTGTTGCATGTATTTTGTGTGATTGCTTATGAATTTTGTCTGGATGCATAGTAGATTAGATTTGTCTTATATTTAACCATTGCATGATAATCATGACTGTTACAACACCGAGTTCATGTGATAATTTGGAATATAATGATAGTATGAATTTGAATCAATAAACAGTTAATAAGGAATAAGGACAGAGTTATGCACAGATAAATAATAATAAAGAGTCAACAAAATGGTCACCTCCCATTTCCTCACTACTGCAAAAACATGTTTCTTGTAGGTCCAATAGATACCTCGGGTGAGACTTCATATGCACAAGTGGGTGATGCTAAAAGGTTCGGTGTTTGGTGGGAGTTTTTGGTCATAGATAACTCAAACCTAGGGTCTTACAAACTGCGCACACTGCCAACAAGAAAAAATAGGAATCTAGAAACATACTTAGGATAAAAACTATATCCTTAAATGAGAAATACATTAAGTGGTGTACTATGACTTCATGATTGTATAAGAGTCAGAGGAAAAAATTCTCCTCCTTAATCATAAGTCTAAACAATAATACCAAAAATGCAGCATAAATTAGTATCATCTCCAAGTCTTCATATTGAAACTCTCGAGTTAACCATCAATGAAGCGCTGCTTGAAAAACCACCAAATCTTGATGTTGAAAACTATGGAAAATCGCACTATGTAATCATGTGAGCTAGAATGCCTAAAATATTTTCATTGATGTGAACTTTAATATGATGAGAGTGATCCAAGAGAAGTGAATTAGATGCAATTATGACACATCCCTGAAAATTCCTGACATCTCAATCGAATTCCAAGCTACAATGTAGAAGGATCCAACTGTCCTCTGCTAGGTCGAATGACCATCCAAGTGAACAAAATCTTCACATCACTACTCTCAAAATCAACATCACAATCCTATATCCCGTGTATGATTCAATTGCAAGACATTGAACTGCAATTCTGTCGAAGTCTGTCATCTACAGATTGTAGTTTCCCATGTGGAAAATTTGATGCCCATCTAGAAAATTTCTATTTTTAAGTCTGCTTTCTACAAACTATGGTTTCCCATATGGAAAATTTGATTCCCATCTGGCATATTTGATGTCGAAACTTTTAGTCTGACAAGCATATTCAATTCCCTCCTTTTTCAGCTAAAAAGAGAGAGAAAATGTGGTTTTTGGTTGACCAGGAACCATCTTTAGTTGATTTATGAACACCCCTTGAAGGTCTAGGAGATTTACATCATTGTACTCCCCCATTTAAGGCTCAAGGGACTACCATATTCATTTCATTATATTCTACAAGATATGTCTTTACTCAAGATTGAATTCTTTGGTAAGACTGCAATAATCGCTTGGTTGTTGATGACCATTGCCAAGGATCAAGCCACCTATAGTGTACTTTTAATCTTGCAAATTTCTTCAATGTTGAACATATATTCGATGAATGATTTGAATTTCCACAATTCTGATAAGGATGTATATAAAAACATTGATCTTCCATGTGACCAACTCGATTGCAATGCTGGAATTTCACATGCTGACACTGAACTCGAACAAGTGAAGTTAAAAATTCTTCAAGCAATCCATCACTCTAGAAGTGGATTGGTTTTGAATAATATGGAGTATTAAAAGTTACTTCATTTTCATATCGGATACCTATTATATGCTTATTCTTCTTGATTGTTTCCCAAGGTATGATGATTGTCTTGGAAAAAGAAAGATGAACTTGATCATGTACAACTTCACTCTCATCTACATTTGTATTTGAAGTTGGTTCATTGAGTTTCTCCTTCACTGAATTTTGATCTGAATCATTATAATCATCATCATCATAATCATAGAGAGGGTTGTTCTAAACGAGGACTATTTCAGAATGCTTCATTGACTACTGATTTTGAGGTCTATCAACTCATCATTTAAGAGTTGGGATTCTGCTTGAAGACGTCTAACTTTGACTTGCATCATTTGAAAACAAGTTAGCAATGATCAAAGATTTTATTTGTTGAGTATGACCGTATTGTCTTCAACGATGATTATTAGAGTATTCAGTAACTCTATGAATTCTATGTTTTGCTCCATTTGAAAAAATAAGTGATGCCTCCTTATGTAGGTAGGTGACAACCAAAGGCTTCTTGCAACTTGATCACTTGAACTCTCTTTATTGAACTTTCTCTCTTGCACTTCATTGTAATACCCCTATTTCCCCTAGCTTGTAAATATAACTATAACTTTCCAAAAGACTGTGAAAGACTGAATATGTGTGAATGCTGGATTTGATGAACCTTTTGTTATAAATGGCAATGTATGTATTTATGTTATTAATTAAAAATGGATAGTGTTTCATAACTACTGAAAGGGGGGTTTGCCAAGATAGATCTTGATACTATGATATATATGGTGAGGGGAATCTTAAATGGTTGAGATTCCCCCCACCAAACCAGTACCTTCCTGGATTTAATTGATTAGACCCAGAACAGTCCTCTGACCCAAAAATGAATTACTAGTCAAAATGGTAGTTGGGAAAGCCCTCCTCAAGATTTAATGAGGTGATGGGTAGAGTACCCATATACAAGTATTCCAGACCTCACCATGAGCTAGGGATTCATACCCACACAATATTTCCAAGGAAGGAAAGAAAGGAAGGGATTCGTGGGCAAAGGCAGATCTGCGAGAGACAAGAGTCGAGAGACCTATCTTCAGAAAGAGAGAAGAGCGCTTGCAACTCTCGGGTTCGAAGGAGAACTGAGGAAAAAATTCATTATGGATACAAGAAGATACTGGAAACATTTTCAGTCCAAGCTGTTAAACGAGGTTGCAGAGAAGATGAGTGACTATGGAAGCACTCGTTGTAGAATCCCTTGCTTGGTACAAAGAAAACCGTTTTCTAAGTTCATGTGGGAGGAGGAGAGTAACCTCTGTTCCTGACTATCACTGAGAAAATAGAAAGAGTATCTCTCAGAGCATCATGGTCTAACTAGGGGGTGGTCAGCGGTGAATCCATTCAAGAGTGGATGTGCCTACGGTTGGGTGGAAACATGCACCCCTTTCAACAGTTTCTTCACCATTAGATTTTCATGATAAGTATTTTTATATCTGCATAATAGAATTGAAATGATGATTGAATATACATGTGCTATGACTAGAATCTATGTTGAATGACTAAGGTAGAAATGAATTTTTTTTTTCTATGAACCCATGCTTTGGAATGGTATTTTGGTTGCCTCATCTTAGCAGCTAAAGTGCTAACTGGAATACTTAAGCCCTGCTGATCTCTCGAGTTCACCTTCGCGGGAATACTAAATTTGAACTTTGTGGAAGGAGGGAACCTCCTTCAAACCCTTCACCTATGTGACCCAGGGCTCATGTCCATGGTCCTAACTAAATAACGACTGATATTTAAGCATGCATCCCACGAGAATTATCTAAGTTTCCATATGACCAAGGTCCAAGAACCCTATGCTAGGCCCTAAAGAAGCTAAGCCCCTATGGCTTCATAATTCTAGGAGTTTGAAGCTCTAGGGTGTTATGGCCTTAACACTCCCAAACCAACTGAAGTAAACTTATTGGTTTAGTTACCAACGAGGTTGACCAACATCTAGTGGTTTCCCTAACCATGACCGATGGACCCGTCTCACCGTTAAACCTTGGCCCACTTACCAATCATGAAGTAACGCGAGATGAATATTTGAGGGTATTTGAGAGTCTCCCTCGCCATTGGATCTATGCTGAGGTTAGTTCGGTGTTGAGTAATTCGAGAGAACAATAATTTCATAGCACCAAATTCCCCAAACACTGGAGTTGTGAATTAATGTGAGCCGTGGATTTGGGGATTCCATTGATAACTCCTCTTAACCATTTGATCAACCAGTGGAGGGACTCACGTACAACACTTCGACGAAGTCCTACTTTGGGACAACGGAGCTGTCATAATTCCAAACCCCCCAAATTCCAGAGCCATGAATTAACACAAACCATAGATCTAGGGATGCTTTGCGATCGTCCATGGCCATTGGATCTATGCCAAGGTCAGTCCAATGTTGATCACTCCAGGAGAAAGGGGTGGTAAGCAAGCGACGCCCCCGAAAGATGAATTCACGAAGTGGTAAGAGCTGTAGATTTGAGGACATTTTGGGATCTCCCGTGACCGTTAGATCTAGACCATGGTCAGCCTGACACTAACCACTCTGGGAGAAAAGAGGAAGCCACACAAGGGATCCCCCAAATGCCAAAGTTATAAGTAATAAAGGCCGTAGATCAATGGATCTACGTGGACACATCTCGACCATGAGATATAAGGGCATTGGAAGGATATTAGTCTAGAGTGACGTGGCATGCTGATGTCACCCAGGGTGATGTGGAACCACATTTGATATGCCACGTGTCACGTGTATTTGTATGTTTTGCAGACTCTATGTGCCCATTAGAACATGACACGTGTCACGTGTATTCGTATGTTTTGCAGACTCTATGTGCCCATTAGAACATGACACGTGTCACCCATTAATAGGTCCACATGTCATCTATTCCTTGTCGTGTGTCACCCCCTTGGCACATGTTATCAAGGCCTATTAGTGGCTGGAGTACTCGAGACCCACCTATCCTTGCCTTTGCATTTAATACTCCACCACGTGCAAGGGTGGACCCTTTGAGAGTCCAGGACTTTGGAACTCTGGAGGTTTGGAGTGCAGTGTCGTAGATAAGATGAAAAGACCAAAGGTCGAAGCCACATGGTGAGATTTTGGGCCCTCTTCAAGATTTAAGGATTTCAAGACTCCGGAGGATATGGGCATAGAAGGAAAAAGGGGCGTTCGACACTAAAGTGTCGAACATTGAATTCCCCTTTAGCATATGTGATAAACGAGGATCATGTCTCGCCATTGGATTGGACGGTGGATGGAATTCCACCATGGATGTAGGAACTTGGGGAAGGTATGAATGAGATGGACCCATGTGGGCACCACATGGCCCTTGACTAATAACACCCGAAGAGATTCTAGAGGCCATAACTTGCAATCAAGAGCTCAGATTTGAGCCTGGTAGTAGTTGTTAGAAAACTAAGGTTGAGTAGAAGAGGATGGAGACCTCAAAAGAAGGATTTGAGATGACTAAAGTAAGAAACAATTTGATGCCCCATCCCTAAAAAGGGTACTTAGGGGTTAGGTGTGTTACAAAATGGTATTAGAGAGGGAAACAACACTTGGCCTGCTTGGGCTCATGAACGAGTCACTTAAAAATATTATTAGAGACCCTTTAATGGTAACAACATATCTTACCCCATTCCTAAGAGGCTTACTTAAAACTCTACTAAAGAGAGGAATGAAACTTTCTGTTGTTGTATATGTTTTTTAAAAAAATATATAAAAAAAATTAAACTGTGTGTTGTTCATAAACTAGTAAATGATTAACTAACAGAAAATGTTTTATTAACACTCAAGTGGTTAATGGAAAGTATGAAAATTTCAGCATAAGGGATGGTGACACACCATGATTTGGGGGAAATCTCCCACAACAGAGAAGAGCAATATGATGAGAGGAGGGCGGTGGAAACCCCTCCATATCTGGCTGAAACCGTAAGAAGCCTCATGGCATAATTAAAGAGTTGTAAGGATGACAATGAAAGACTGATAAAAGAGCAAGAAAATCAAACTGAAATTAATGCAGTCCTACTGCAAATACTATCATATATACAAAGGTAGCTGCAACATGGACTGACATCCATTCATGTGGACATACATCACACTCAGAAAACCCAAAGTCCACCTGAGATACGAAAACATGGCCCTGAAAGTGGCCACACAAGGAGAAACACCTCAAAGAAGGCCCAACATGGAGTTAAGAGACACTCATCGAAAGAATCCTTTGGTGAGGAAACTAACAACTCCAAGGGATCTGTTGGGCCCTTAGTTTTGATGAAAAGAAGTTGCACAAGTTATATTGCAACTTCATTTTGGTGAACATAAGTTGTGCAAGCTACTTAGGAGCTAGATAACATACTAAAGGGAATAAACAAAAAGAGGTTGGAAGGACAATGCAACATCAATTTTGAAGAAAGAAGTTGCAAAAAGATCAAGAATAAGGGAGAACTCTCAAGCTCTCAACCAACAACCCTAGATCAGATTATATATATAGGGGATCCATATGATTGTAAGGGGGTTGGGTTGGGATTACTGTTGTTTCTAGAGTCACTATTGTTATCGTCCATATTTTTAGTTTAGCTAAAGTTCTGGATTCTGAGTTCAGACACAAACAAAGAATGTAATGGAGTCATGTCATGTTGTAGCATTGAAAGAGAAAGGTGTTGAGATAACCTTGTTTCTCAATAGTACAAAGCATTTGCTATTAGATTTCGTATGACCAATTTGTATCCGTAACTCAATCTGATCTTGTATTTTGATAAGAAACATGTTATATGATAATATAGTGGGAGATCCAAATTTTCTTGAAGATAACTTGTTTATTTAGTATTATGAATGTATTGACTGGTTTGTTATCTTTATTTCTGATACACTTAATTGGATATAGCTTGCTTATGCATATATTTGCAACTCTATTTTCTTCATTCTCGTTTAGGAAACGTTTAAATATTCTACAGGTTTAATCCATCCTGCACAAGACTAATATGACTCATGATACTTCAGATATTTTCCTAATTATTCTCGTTACCCTTCCCTCTCTTTCTTGTCGTGGTTGCGCTTTGGGTGAGACTTCTTCCTTCCCAGGAAGATGAAAATGCTATCACTCTAGACTACTTATGTACCTTTTGTTGGAAACTATAAGAGGACCCTGGTCTAATCACTTCCACGCCAACAAAATGGTTCTGTTGTCGGGGCCTGTGTTTTAAAAGGGAACCTATAAGGAGAATTATTCCATAGATCTATAGATATGATATTCACTAGTGGTGGGAAGAAAATTGTGATGCCTTTATATGGAAGGAAGCAAAGTTGTGGGGTAAAAGCCTGAACGCTACAAGAGAGTATGTCTTTTATTCAGAAAGATCGAGTGACCAGTATGAGATATTCTGGGTAAAATTTCCACAAGAACTATTCCATTGGATAGATCAGCTACAAGAAGCTCCAGAATTCCAAGAACGCTTCAAGAAGACCTGTACTTGGGATATAAAGAATATCGCAACACTTCATCATATGGATCAACAGATTACACGAGCAATTTATTTCGGGGTTAATACGACTCTAGAGGGATATATCATTGAATTCACAGTTGAGAATCACCAATATTTTTCACAGGCAGAAGAAATTTTCAAGAAAGGTGCACTTGGAAGATTGTTGAGGTAAATTCCCTTGTGGATCAAAGAATTCTTGATGGAGGAGGGGATGATAACTATTCCCTTGACTGAGATGGTAGCCTAAACACCTATGCTTGGGGTAGGGTGATTGTGGGGTAGGATCATGACTTGAGAAGGGGAAAGGGTTCTTTGATAGATGGAGGAATATCAAGAAAAGAGTGCAATAAACGAGTGAGCCTTAAGGAGAGCCACAATAGTTGAGAAGTGGTGGTGCAGAATGATAAAGAAGGCAACAAAGTAGTCAGAGGTGTTGTGGAAAGAAATCAAATCAAGAGGAACATATGAAAGAAAGAAGGAAGAGTTGAGGAAGGTAAGAAGATAAGAAAGACTGACCAGTCTAAGATTACAACAAAGAGAAGTGCATAGAGGAAGGAGTCCCTAGGTGGGTGGAATAGAAGAATAGTGTGCATAAGCAAGAAAAGACGAAGTAGGTCTGGACCTTGCAAGAGACCAAGAAGATTCGACCTCGATATTTTGAAATATCAGGAATTAGGTAGAGAAGGATACTCTAGAGGAATAAAAAGAGACCCCCCCAAATCAAAGAAACCTCCCCAAAAGTCAGTGGAACTAGCTTTGAATCACCTGTCCCCTAGGTGTCCTCTATACCCATGGTAAATTCTACACTGCCTACTTATGCTATTTCTATTCCATCGCATCTAGTTAGTAAGAACCAATTTATAAGTGTAAACGTTCGGAGGATATGATCCCCGAGCATATTGCAACCATGACCATTAGGTTTCATTCTAATAGGAACAGTGAGACCCACAATGGATGGAAATATGGGAGGATCGATCGCCCGATACCCAGAATTTTGGGCTAAAGGGGATGAGGATGTAGAGAAACATTGGTTCTTATGTGAAGCCATCTAGAGATCCAGAGGGACTCTCGATGCAAAAAATTTGGTATATTTTCAGACTACCTTGAGGGACCATGCAATCAAATGGTACATGAAGGCCATTGAACAAGGGGTGCAAGGACAAGCGTTCACCCTTGGCCAAGTTTGTTTGAATTTCATCGCCGAATTCAAACTATCTCAGTCAGAGAAACAAGCTCTCTCTTAGTTGTGGGAGATTCAACAAAGGGAAGGAGGATCATCTTGGGAGTATAATAAGAAATTTAAAGATGCATGTGGAGTCAATGATCATTGTTTCAGATTAGCGGTGAGTGATGATGCACTTAGGGGAAGACATTATAAATATATAAGGCCAACTATCTTATTAGATTTTTCTCTATCTTCAACTGATCTGTCAGTGTATCTATTATATATGTGAGATATATTACCTCATACCTTTGTTTGATGTCACAATGTCATTGTTAGGGGACTAAGGGAAATTGGTGGCTTCAAGTTCGTTCACGTCACTGTATGAGTTGTTCCCCATAGTCAGATTAATCCTTCCATTTTGTCAAAATATTTGGGGTGTAACATCCCACTATATTGATTTCTTTTCTCTTTCTCATTTTTTTTCGTGAATGAATACTTTGATGGATTCTGCATATCTTGTTGTTATCTCTATTAGTTACATATATTTTCTCTTTGTTTAATTATTTTCTTTTTTTATTTATTTCCTTTTCCATCTTGAGTCTCCCTGATGGGTTTTCGATCAAGTTGATTCTTACTGGTGCCTTCACAAAGGTTTTCATCAACATGAATTGAGGTTGCTATGCACGATATATTTTCAAGTGGGCCCCATTGACTACTTTTTTGAAAGGGTGCCCTTGTATATTTTTTAGTTTGACTACTCCAGTGGGTTGGATGTCCTCGACCACATCTAGCCCCAACCATGAAGTTTCCAATTTTCTTGGTTTTCCTTTTAGCTGACTTTCGTATAGTAATACCAAATATCCATTGTTGATGTCCTTCTTTCTGAGATGTCGGTCATGCTGATATTTTTTGGCTCAATTGGATTTACTGATGTTGTTGGGCCAACATTCTCCCTTTTTCTAATTGAGTTAGTTGATAGAATCATTTTTTTGTGTTAAGTTTAGGGTTGAATTCCAAGGCGGAGGCTATATGACCTGCATTGGCATAGAAGTGTAGTGGGATTAAAACTTCTTGACCATAAACTAATTTGAATAGTGTTTGACTAGTTGATATTTTGTATGCTATTTTGTAAGCCCATAGTACTACTGGGACATTATCATCCCAATCATCTTTGTTTAGTCCACATATTTTAGTTATCCCCTTGTGTAGTGTTTTGCTTAATGCTTCGACTGTTACGTTGGCTTGTGGATGATATACAATCATCTTTATATGATCAATTAGGAACTTTCTGAGTAGTACTTCAATTGTGCTATTTATAAAGTGTGTTCCTTGATTGTTGATTATTGTTAAAGGGAAACCAAATATGGTAATTTTGTTTTCAGAAATAAATTTTGCAGCTGTTTCTTTTGTACAATGCTCAACTAGTTCAAATTTTCCCCATTTGTTTAGATACTCGACAATTGTAACTATGTACTTTTCTCCTGACCTCTCGACTCTTATTGGGAAGGGTTCAACAAATTCAATAGCTCAAATTTCAAATGGTAAACTTGGGTTTATTGAATGCGGGGGAATTTCATTCATCCATAATGGTCGTCCCATCCTCTGGCACTTGTCACATTTCTGTATCTTTTCTCGACAATCTTTATGTAGTGTCAGGCACCAAAGACTGGCTCTAAGAATTTTTCTAGCTATCATGTCGGATTGAAAGTGTCCTCCCATTGGGCCTGCATGCATCGAAAATGATTTCTTCTCATTCATTCTCTAATGCACATCTTCGTAAGATATTATCTAGTCCTAATTTGTAGAGGTATCCATTTATAAGTGTAATAACCTAAGGTCGATCCCCTATTGAATTTTAATGATGTTTAATTATGTTTATAGGCTGGTGAGTCAAGTGTTTATAAGCTGGAAGGATTATGTGTTTATTAGGCTAGAGATCCTGGATGCTAAGGTTAGTGAGCCTGATTTTGTATATGTAATTATGCAGAACATTAATAAAAATACATCGTTCCGAGTAGACCGACCAAGAAGAAAGAGATATGGGGGACTAAGCTCCACTAGGAAGGGAAAGGGAAAGGGGGTTGAAAGGCTAGGAAAAGGGGCTAATCTTGAGGGCTTAACCTAAGGGAATATTGTAATGTATTTCCTAAAATACTAAAGTCTAGGAAATAAACCCTGCTATCCTAAGTTCCTTTGGGAAGAGGAACGAAATCCAAGTGGAGAGGAACGAGCTCCTAGAGAGCCAAGTGTCACCTAGGATGCATGCAAATTTATGTGGGAAATTACATTGTTGGGGGGTTTGCCAATCATTCTTCCCATCTTTCCTCATGAGTTCTCTCGCACCATTCTAACCATACTTTCCATCCTTTGTTCCATTCACTCACGCACTGAACAAGCACACAGTAAGCCAATTCCACCATTGTTGAACCCCTTTCCATCATGAACCTATGTGTTTTTTTGAGCAATCCCTTTCCTTACCCGATTTTGCTATTGTGGTTACCTAGTGGACTTAAGAGATGGTTTGAAGAGGTGGGTTTTTAGGCCTGTGGGTTGAAGAAGAAGGTTTTCAGGCCTATGAGAACTCTCTCCAAGTGAGAGAGGTTTCTAGGGAAGTGATTCCTCCTGGAGGGAGTCCAACAACAACTACATAGCTCTAAGAATTCCTGATCTGGAAGGGAAGTAGAGTAGTTGATGGAATGTGGAATAGTGAAGGTGTATATTCCTAGGGTGGGTTAGGCATGTGGGGAATGAGAGTTTGTGAGTAGTGGGCATATGTAGGATCCTTGGAGGGAATCCTTCCTGTTACAGTGTGAAACTTTCCATAGTCTCAACCTAGCTTAATATTCCTTTACCCTAGGTGGATTTTAGTCATTTCTCGGGGGTGACCCACTGCTGATAGATTGGAGAAGCATGGTCTAGGGCTGGGAGGTTCATGGAAGGTTTGCATGCACTCGATGGTCTTCTCATAAAAATATAAGTACCAGTTTTGGGTTAATTGTATGCTTTGTATCTTGTACATGTGTTATAATGTTATCAGAATTGCCTGTATATTTTGCATGTATTTGTTTATTGTCGCTTCCACATGAATATGTGTATGAACTAAATGTCTATTTTTGTTTAAATTTGCATTATATATATTTTTATGAGCTCAAACAAAGCATGCATTACCCAATGGCTTAAGACTGGGTTGTGTTATAGTCTGGTTTCAGAACAATTTGGCTTTGAGTTGGTGGTGTGTCCCCAGCCAAGGTGGCTAGGGGACGTTACAATTTGGTATCAGAGCATTAGAGAAGTAAGTTTTTAGGTGGAATGTACCCTGCCTGGTGGGTCATGTAGGTCAAAATTTGGTATCAGAGCCTAAGGTTTCAATATTAAACCTGGATGGGCCACAAAAGTGGAATTTGAAGTAAAACTTCCACATGGATTTGATTGTACAGAGTGCCAAGAGGGTGTTGGGGGAACACCTTGGCTATGTTCAAAAGATTAGGAGGTATAACAGTTCGATAAACCACAAAAGACGTGGTATTGGGCCACAAAGTGTAAATTTGGGTCATTGGATTTGTTCAGAATGAGGCAGATCCCCCACAACTATCAGATATGGAAAAGGTGCATGGAGGTTAAGCATAGAAGTCCTTCAAACTTCACCCCTCCGTCCATTTTAAAGCTATAACAACAAAATCGCTGAAGTCTATAACTAATTCAAACCGTCCATTTTCCAGGGACACATGTCCTTAGATTAAGCAATGTTCAGAGTTCGACAGTTTGGGAGTTTTGGGGTGTTTAGCAGCGAAAAACACCGAAGTCCCGAAGCCATGGGAAGAAACAGTCAACAGTCGGTAATTCAAGAGTTTTGTAAGTGAAAATATGAGAAGAGATCTACTAAAATGCCAAAGTAATGAAATTTCAGAGAAGACGTGGACCTATTCGACAATCGACAGTTCAACAATTTTGAAAAAAATATCAATAAGAAGAATCACCGAAGTCTTGGTTTGTCGAAGTGATGTGACATGATGATGTCGTCGGGGGTGACGTGGAGGTGTTCTACATTTCGATAGTTTAGAAGTTTTGTGAAAGTGTCGATGAGAAAACAAAATCATAGAAGTCCCAAGTTTTCGAAGTGATGTGACATGATGATGTCATCGAGTGACGTGGACCAAGTCGATAGTTTGAAAGTTTTGATAAAGTGTCAAAGATAGAAAATCCTCCAAGTATCAAAGTGTCGGGTATGATGTGGCATGATGACATCACCTAAGGTGACATGGACCTACCTAGGTCTATTATGTGTCACTCATTTTTTAATTTTTGACAGGCCTTAGTACTGATTGGGACCTGACAGGTGTCACTCAATGGTGGGGCCATGTGTCACCACTTTTATTGGTGACAAATACACTATGTGGGCCCTGAGAGGTTAAGAAGTTTGAGAGTTTGATGTTCGAGGGAAAGTTTTTGGAAGAACTTCTGGACCTACGAAGTCTTGAAGTCCCGAAGTTTCGAAGTGACGTGGCTTGGTGACATCACCTAGGGTGACATGGACCCACAAGATGAATGCCACTTATTAGTGTTTTCTAAGATTTTGAAAGGATGATTGTGCAGTTAGAAATTGACATGTGTCACCCCACATATTGGGCCATGTGTCCTCTTCTTGGAATATTCCACTTAGAAACAGGGTGTGCAGTACTAAGTGGACCCCAGGGGTTCATCAATTCAACGTTAAAAAGAAATGAAGTGAGAGGAAGGCATAACCCATGAAGATCTGAAGAGCAGAGTGAGTCCTCACCATTCATCAAGAAGGGATAGACAACAGTAGATACCATGTTCCATAGGATTCAAGGCATAAGTAGTTGAAGTCAAGAACTCTCGGAGGATTGAAGTTTGTAGCACACCTTTTCTGCTACTTTGCTTAATCGCTCTGATACCAAACTGTAGCACACCTTTTCACTCAGCTACCAAGGTTACTATAACACCACTTGGTAGATAACCCATAATAACTGTAGCACACCTTGGCTACCGTGTAGGTGTTACTACGCGGAATAACACATTCTCATTCATAATTAATCACATGCATTTAAGAAAAGAAATACATTTAAGCTCAAAGTACACGTATTATTCACTGCTATAATTTACAATTCATAGATTTTCATACTAATCCATATACATAGCGGAAATCATGATAACATAAGCAATAGAGTCATGCAATCTATGAGTAAAACATAAACATATACTTATCTTTATCAATGGTAGATTCCACAAACCAAGTGCAGGCCTTCCACGAACCTCCCAGCCTTAGACCACACTGCTCATCAGCTCAGCAGTGGATCACCCCCGAGCTGGGACTAAGCTCCACCCCAAGGCAAGGAATCCTAGCTAGGTTGAGGTTATAGGGAAAACAACACTTAGAATCTAGAAGGATTCTTCCCAGGATGCCATCTTACACCCACTAATACCAGACTCTCATTCCCCACATGCCTGTTCCGCCCAGAAGTATACACCTTCACAAGCACAGTCCATCGGTGCTAACCTCCCTCTCTGGGTCTCGGTAACAGGCCGGATCAGGAAGTCTCAGAGCCTGAAGCTGGTGCTGGACACTCTCTGGAAGAAACCTCTTCCAACATCCACCTCCCTCACCTAGAGAGATATCACACACAGGCTCAATTACCACCTGCACTGGACATCAATTCACACGCAATCCATCTCTGCATGACCACTACAGTCAACCAGGAATACAAACTTAGACTTCTCAAACAAGCTCAGCAATGGCGGCAAGGTCTCACGGTGTTGATTTTCGGAATTGCGTGAGAAGCAATTTCCGTAGGGAATTACACAGACTCTCTGGCACAGAACGGGGAGGATGAACCGATCTTTTTTAGAAAATGAACACAGGCTTTTTCCCATTGTAGAATTACACGAGGGTCTCTTGCAGAGGTCACATGGTTCACGCTTAGGACAGTTCCAGTTCAAATGGAGGAAGAGGAACCTTTCTCATGGCTCACCCTAGCCGTTTATTTGCATGCGTCAAGGTCGACACTTGTCACCCATGGCACTGCATGCGTTCCACCAGCACGCATCACCCTTGTACGTCCTCCCTTGCCAACACTTAGGATAAAACAAAAATGCACATGTCTTTTTGGAATAATATTAAAATATTATTCCCAGGCTTAAGCCCCCTAGGCTTATCCCCTAGGCTCAACACTTAGCCCCTTTTCCCACCTTCAGCCCCTAATTCCTTGCCCACTCTGTGGATTCTTAGTCCCCCTTCACTCATTCATTGTGGTCGGTCTGCACATGGTGGTGTTTATATTTTATTAATTGTTTTGCTTGATTACATTTACAACAGCAGGCTCCTGGCCTTCAACACTCAGGCTCTCTGGCCTAATCAAACACATAAGCCTCTAGCTTATAAAAACTTGGCTCACCAGCCTACAAATCTTAATTACAATTCCTTTCAGAACTTGGTTTACAATGGGGCTCGGCCTTGGGGACACTACAATCCCCCTCCTCTTATTTTTGCACTGTCCTCAGTGCAAGTTACACTGTCTCTGCAAGCCTTTCAAAATTTTCAAAAAGATGCGGTTACTCTGCCCGTATAACCTCTTCATGCTCCCATGTCGTGTCCTCAGGACCGTACCAGGTCCACTGGACTTTTACAATATCTATAGCTCGATTCTGGAGCTGTTTTCTTTTCCTTTCCAATATGCACACAAGATGCACTTGCAGGACACCTTCTGGTTCCACCTGAATCACAGTCCAATCGATAATATGATTAGCATCAGGTATATATATTTCTTAAGTAATGAAATATTAGACACCTTAGGTATAGTCATGGATGCAGTAATGCAACCATATATGCAATGTATATGTATGTATATACAAACAAATTCAATAACATTAAAACTGTATACATCATACACAACATAGAATAAATAGAGAATTGTACTTATCTTTTGATTGAGAGACCTTCCACCCCAGAGCAGAGCTATGACTCCATTGGGAAATGGCTTCCCAAGATAGCCATGGTCCACAATCCTTATCCACATGTCCTAGGCCAAGGTACCAGACCTCAGCAGCACTCCAACCATTCAAACCTCGACAGTACTCCAACCAATGGTCTCTCATTCCCCACATGCCTTCCCACCCGGGAGTATACACCTTCACAAGCACAGTCCATCGGTGCTACACCTCCCTTCCTCAGGCTTGGCAACAGGCCGTACCGGAAGTCTTAGAGCACCGTGGCTCTAAGAGTTCCAACTTCCCTAAAAGGTTTCCAAGAAACATCTTCCCGAGATACTCTTTGTAACCAACATTTTAACTTTTATCAACATCATCTCATCTGCATCAACCACATGCAGTTATCATGAGAGAACATACAAGAATTCATTTAGGAATTCTAATTAATTTGAAAGGAAATTCAACTTTTATTCCCAAAACATGACATCCTATTTCATGATTGATCTTGGTTGTTGCCACATTATGAATGCAGTCATCCTTGTGATTTTTCCATAGGCACAAAACTGCCTACAATTTTCCTGCAGGACTTCATCTTGCATACTGCCAACAAATTGTTGATATTTTCTGTACATCATAATTCAATATGTACAACATCTTATGCAATAATCTTAGAATTTATGCACCTGGAAATTCAATCACAATTACCAAACAACTTGACCAATAGAATGACTCGTCATTCTATGCATAGACATGTCCACAGTTAACAACAATAAGTTCATTATTTCAATTTTCTGAACATAAAATTTTATGTAGTCTCCATTCTTGTGACTACCTGGCTTGTAACTTTCCTGTTGCAGTGTTTAACAGTTCCTAAAATGTTCTCAATTTCAAGGGTTAGCAACATTTCATCCATCAACATAATTATTTCCATGCAATAATATATATGCATGTACTTACCAAACATATTCAACCATTGCACTTAGTATGCAATTATATCACTTAGTATGCATGAGTGTGATTCTCAATGCATTCTTATTCAGTGCACCTTGCATTGAATTACATAATGCTCTCTATCTCAGTCATGTATCTCACCATCCATGGGTTGGAATTCTGGCCAACATGTTGCCACATTCTCCATATACTTCCTATTATCTTTCCAATTAATTGGATGCCTTCCTTTCTGACTTGAACACTACACCAAGAATATAATTCCGCGGTATTCATTAGTGTTAGAAAAAAGGTTGCAGCCCAAGTTTATTCAAAAGTAGGAAGCTTTTGGTACCTGGTGTGGCTCAAAATCTTTCCATATATGTACCTTGCCATAGCCAACCATGTCCTGGTCTCATACATGACTAGCTTTCTTGCATTCATTCTTGTAACAAGTTATTATCTTTTAATTCTTTAGTTATTAACCCATAACCAAATTAACATGACATTCTACTATGTCGATGTGTGCATTCAGAAGCTAAAAATATTTGAATTAACACAGGTCTATAACCTTTACCACATTCGGTGGTATACATTCAAATAATATAATCATGTGATTTAATAACATAGCTCTGGTTGAGGAAATTCTTACCATAATTTCCTTTCAACAATTATGCAAAAAGAGTGATAAAACTCATACCTGCATGACTGCCATTAAAAATTATACTACCTGGATATCTGATAGCAGTAGAAGCTTTCATGCTTCTTTTATCAGACTTATAACCAACTCTTCATCTCTCTGTTGCTTCCTTCATGAGGTAGCAAAATTACCAACAACACCTGCGACATGCAAGCATTCTTTCCTTGGACTGGCCAAACAAGCCATAACATACTTGCTGCCACAATTGCAACAACTTCTTTCTCCCTATGAACCTTTTTCTTGCGGATCCCAGAAGCATTCAATTCTTCCAGGATTCCTACAAGTTTCTCCTACATGGCCACTGGCTATGACCAAGTGCCTATCCAAAAGGTGTTTCAGGATTTCGCGTATTGCGTGTTTCGATATGCATCACCCTCGACTCTCTCTATCCTCGAAATCTGAAACAAGAGTCTAGCACATCCTAGATCTTCCTTTAACTTCCATCGGTGTGATTTCCAGTGAAATTCGAGGATTAGCTCTTCTCCTTTCTCCCGAGGTCCGAACTCCCGAACCCCTGTTGCCTCAGATCAAAGGTCCACAGCTTTTCGGGTTCGACGGTCCTGATCAATTCCTCGTGAATCGACAATTCACGTTTTGGAGTTTCAAAAAATAGTTTCCCCTTCTTTTCTTCCGGTCTCTAGTTTTTTGAAATCTACATGAGTCAGATCCGATAACTCAAAGCTCCTCGTAATCCAACGATGTGGATCCTTTTTCTCGTGAATCGGGACTTTGTGGTTCGCGAAATTAGAAAGCAGTTCTCTTCCATCTTTCAAATTTCATCTTCATGAAATTCAAATGTGTCAGATCAACGAATAACACTCACTGTGATTCAATGGTCTAGATCTTTCCTCACGAATCGTAAGTTTGCGTTTCAGAATTTTTTAGAACAACTTCCTCTGTTCTCCCAACTCTCGATTCTCCGAATTCCTGATGAAAGGAATCAACGATTTGAACTTCCCTGAGATTGAAGGTTCAATACCTACCCTGAGACTTCAAGTACTGAATGAATCTTAGTGTTATCTTCCTCGCATTTGGATGGATCCGATGACTCACGGGTTTTTGGCACTTCTTCTTGGAAGCACTCCACCGTCCGATTCTATCCTTGTTAATCTCTTTTCGTGATTCGGGACTTGGAGTGACCAAGAATTTGGCCTGTGCTCCAAGTTCACGATCCCTGAACTTATGAAATGATCCAACGGTTCAAACCAACCACGATCAATGAACCACTTTATTTTGGATCCTAGAGTGGCGAGTTTCTCCATCCACTAACCACCTTCCAACTTCTGGTTATCTTACGGTCCCTGCGATTTCGCGAGTTCTCCACGGAGAATTCTAACCATTCATTCAAATTCTAAATGACTTCTTTCCAAATATCTTGGCAGCAATTCTTCTAGAATTGACTTCCTCCCTAACTTGAAGGATTTTGAATAATTCGAAGGCTTCGATGGTGTTTTCCCTTCCAAGCTGCATTTAGTGAAATTTTAACTTCACCTTGCCGCACACTTGCACTCGGCGTGTGAACTTTCTCTGTTTCTCTTAGAGATTTTAACTTAATCAGTCTCAAAGGGACTTGACCCTTTAGTGTTTTCCAAAATACTTTCTGGTGTCCTCCTGGCACCCTCTACGCTTGTCTCCTGGAGTCTTTCGAACTTAAAATAAGTTCCCTCTACAAGCACTCCTTGCGTTGGATATGCGCACTCTTCATACCAAAAGTTCCATGCTATCTCTTCTGAGCTTCATTTTCTGAACTGGAAGAATTATGTGTCTCTTCCATTTCTTTGCACTTGTGGCAATTCAAATCAGTTCTGGCACTTGTCAACCTTCTACAATAAAAATGCGCAGACGATTAGAATTTGTCAGGCCTTTGTTTCTTGACAATTCCTGATCTTTCATAACAATTGATGTTAAGAAAATGTTTCGATTTCACGACTTTTCCGAGCTCTGTTCGGCTCTGCAATTTTTGTGTTTTTGAAACTTTCATTTTCGACACTTCGGGATTTCGAGACTTCGGATTTTGGTCCACGAAGATCCCATAGTTAGATATTCATAACCAGAGTCACCCTTTTGCAACTCGCGATCTCGCGAGTTCGTGAGTCGAAGACCCTCGACTCATTTCCTCTAACCCCCGATACCCGAGATGCGACACGGGTATGGCTCCCTCCTTACTAGCGTCTGCTACGCATGACTGTAGTCTAGGGCTAAGTGCTAACACCCTTCACTACTCGCACCTTCGTGAGTTGTGGCATCCAACCCTGGTGCCTCCCTTTCACGAAACCCCGAGAAGCGATGTTGAATTTTCTCCTCTCGTTCTCGCTACTTCGTGACTTCACGAGTTTCAATGTTGAGCTCCCATGCCCTTATCTCGTGAGTCCTTGAAATTGCGAATTACTTTATTCTCTGGGCCCACAGCATAGCTGTCGCCCTTCACCACTGTGGCATGTGGTACATTCACGAGGGTCCACGGTTCTTTTAACGATGTCATCGGGTCCCACCACTCTCACCTGTCTCCTCGACGAGCTAGATCTAATGGTCTAGATCCTTTCGGGGTTTTGGGCTTCCAAACGCCGATGCACTCTAACTCCTGTTAGCCTTATGGGATAGACTCGTGGTTCACATGACCTCCCCTTATATGACCACAGTCATACCTCTTATCGGGGTTTTGAACTTTCCAATGCCGAAACACATATGTTCTCAGGATTCGCGATTTCCTGAACCCCGATTTCCCGATGGATGACTCTCCTTCCAGAACTTTTTTGAATTCCTTGATCTCGGCCACACGTCCCCAAGAATGGACGGTCCTCACTTCTTCTCGCTATTTCACATATCGCAATTTAAAATGCTCTGGGTACCTTGTCTTCAGGATTCACGAAATGCCGAACCCTGATATGTCGATGGGCTCCCAATATCATCCACGTGTCCCAACTGACGAACGACTCAGATCCAATCTCAGGATTTTGCAACTTGCGATTCCCCGATGACAAAGTTCTATGTCAACTCAAAACCCCGGTAGCCGATATACCGATGCGTCGCTCGATCTCCGCCACGTGTCCCCACAAATGGACGGCTCGGATCGTTCCTGAGACTTTTACCATGAAAATTACCGACCTCCTGTCATCATGACTCCTGATTTCATGAATGCCGATATCTCGATATTTCAACATGCGAAATGCCGACGGGCTCTTTATTATTGCCACCCGTCCCTTCGAGATGGACGGTCTCGACTAATTCGGGATTTTTCATATCGCGATTTCCACACTCCCGTGCAATATCCAAAGGGCTTTAAACCCCATGCACACTTTTCAGATCTGACGGTCACAAGGGTTCTCCTTCCCTCCCGAACAGATCCAGAGCTCCTACACCACCGGTGTGGATTCCTCTCTCCCTGTGGACTCATACCACACT
Organism: Picea engelmannii; assembly: GCA_009831015.1. NCBI lineage: Eukaryota > Viridiplantae > Streptophyta > Pinopsida > Pinales > Pinaceae > Picea > Picea engelmannii. Next base: position 382,526 of record ML784493.1, read on the forward strand.
GGTTGCGGTTTCATAATGCCTCTATACCTCCTGAGCTTTAAAACTCACCAAGTCACTCCTTGACATTTTGGAGAAAACCAGGGTACGGAATTGGCCTTCCAGACCCAATTTCCCCTCGCATTCTCGGTCCAAAGACCGCTCCATTAGCCCATCTAGGCTCAGTGTCGAAAATTTGGCTCTGATACCAAACCGTAGCACACCTTTTCTGCTACTTTGTTTAATCGCTCTGATACCAAACTGTAGCACACCTTTTCACTCAGCTACCAAGGTTACTATAACACCACTTGGTAGATAACCCAGAATAACTGTAGTGCACCTTGGCTACCGTGTAGGTGTTACTACACGGAATAACACATTCTCATTCATAATTAATCGCATGCATTTAAGCAAAGAAATACATTTAAGCTCAGAGTACACGTATTATTCATTGCTATAATTTACAATTCATAGCTTTTCATACTAATTCATATACACAGTGGAAATCATGATAACATAAGAAATAGAGTCATGCAATCTATGAGTAAAACATAAATAGATGCTTATCTTTATCAATGGTAGATTCCACAGACCAAGTGCAGGCCTTCCACGAACCTCCCAGCCTTAGACCACACTGCTCATCAGCTCAGCAGTGGATCACCCCCGAGCTAGGACTAAGCTCCACCCCAAGGCAAGGAATCCTATCTAGGCTGAGGTTACAGGGAAAACAACACTTAGTATCTGGAAGGATTCTTCCCAGGATGCCATCTTACACCCACTACTACCAGACTCTCATTCCCCACATGTCTGTTCCACCCAGGAGTATACACCTTCACAAGCACAGTCCATTGGTGCTAACCTCCCTCTCTGGGTCTTGGAAATAGGCCGGATTAGGAAGTCTCAGAGCCTGAAGATGGTGCTGGACACTCTCTGGAAGAAACCTCTTCCAACAACATCCACCCCCCTCACCTAGAGAGAGATCACACATAGGCTCAATTACCACCTGCACTAGACAACAATTCATGTGCAATCCATCTCTACATGACCACTATAGTCAATCAGGAATACAGACTCAGACTTCTCAGACAAGCTCAACAATGGCGGAAAGGTCTCATGGTGTTGATTTTTGGAATTGCCTGAGAAGCAATTTCCACAGGGAATTACACAAACTCTCTGGTACAGAACGGGGAGGATGAACTGGGATTTTTCAGAAAGTGAACACAGGCTTTTTCCCGTTGCATAATTGCACGAGGGTCTCTTGCAGAGGTCACACGGTTCACGCTCAGGATAGTTCCGGTTCGAATGGAGGAAGAGGAACCTTTATCACGGCTTACGCTGGCCATTTATTCGCATGCGTTAGGGTCGACACTTGTCACCCATGGAACTGCATTCGTTCCACCGGCACGCATCACCCTTGTACCTCCTCCCTTGCCAACACTTAGGATAAAACAAAAATGCACATGTATTTTTGGAATAATATTAAAATATTATTCCCAGGCTTAGCTTAGCTTTTCCCACCTTTAGCCCCTAATTCCTTGCCCACTCTATGGATGCTTAGTCCCCCTTCACTCATTCATCGTGGTCGGTCTGCACATGGTGGTGTTTATATTTTATTAATTGTTTTGCTTGATTACATTTACAACAACAGGCTCCTGGCCTTCAACACTCAGGCTCCCTGGCCTAATCAAACACATAAGCCTCCAACTTATAAAAACTTGGCTCACCAGCCTACGAATCTTAATTACAATTCCTTTCAGAACTTGGTTTACAACAGGGCTCGGCCTTGGGGACACTACAGAGTTAATCTCAATCGTTAATCAGGATATGACATGTGGAGGAAGGAGAGGATCTATGGTAGTTCGAAACTCTGTGAGATTTTTTGTGATGTGCCTTGGAATCCACCTAAGCCTGGAGGCCTAGAGCTTCTATCCATTGTATATCTTACCAATGAAGGTGGACCATAGATCGAACGTCCTTCATGATTTCGCGAGTTCGACGGTCCGGGATATTTGTTGTGATTTACTTTGGAAACCACTAAAGCCCGGAGGCCCAAATCACATGTTAAGCGCTTATTTGATAGTGCTAGCTCATGACCCCTGGTCACATTAATTTGGGGGCTAAAAAAAAGGGGCTAGCACCCGAAATATTGTTTTAATAACATGAAAAGGGACAAATTGTTCAAATATCCATAACTTCCTTCTCAAAACTTAGAATTGAGCATGGAAGTAGGCATTGGAAAGGTATTGAACAATGGAAGATAAATATTCACCAAAAAATTTGATTTGAATAGTCAATTTCTCAAGAAATCAACATAAAATAATTCTGATATATATTAATCAATCAGAACGGTTGATATTTTCATGAAATTATTAAGAACAATTAGCCAGACAAAGTTCCATTGCATGCACATTTTTGTAGAATTAATAGCTGTCAAATTAGAGTCAACACAGAGTTTAGAATGATGGAGGATACATAGGTAGTCTACAACCAATAAGATGAAATTAGAGGGTTGAATGTCTAGTTGGGTTTGGAAGGAACCAACTCCAATGGGCATGGAAGAGGAAAGGAGGGAGATGGAAATTTGGATGAGACCATAAAAAAATTGTAGATAGATGTACAGATCCACAAGGATGATAATGAGAGGCTTATGAAGGCCAAGGAACAACATGAAGGATTTAATATGAATTTAATGAAAATCCTATATAGAATTGAAAAGAAGCTGGATAAGGAGAGTGGTTCCAACAAATTAGGAAGCCACAAGACCCCTGAGAAGAAAGGAAGATCAAGGAGTGGTAGAATAAATAACCACCTCTCCAAAAAGAATTCTCATAGAAGATCACACAATAGATCAAGTGCATCCCCCTGTTAGGAAGCATAGGAGGTTTGGGGTCAATGAGTTGAAAGGAGAAATGAATAAGATCAAACCTCTTACATTTGATGGTGAGCACAAGAAGGATGAATATGATGAGACATGGCTGCTAGGAATGAGGAAGTACTTCCAATTGAATAAATACTCTTCTCATGCAAAGGGAATAATTGCTATCTACCAGCTGAAAGAAACTCCATCCATGTGGTGGGATCATATTGTGCAAATGCAACACCTTAGAGAGAGAAATGTGATTAGAAGGAATTCAAGAGGCATTTTAAGAAGAAATACCTTACTAAGAGGGATTATGATAAAAAGATGAAATATTTATTTGAACTCAAGCTGGGCAGCATGACTATTGAGGAGTATGAAAGGAGATTTTTGGAATTGATGAAGTATGTCTCTTTCATCAAGGATGAGACAATGAAGATTCATATGTACCTGAGTGGGCTGCCATTTTTCATCAGTGATATGATCCAATATGATGATCCCAAGACTTTGGAAGAAACTATAAGGAGATAAAAATTCTTATATGATCAACAAAAAGGAAAGCCTACTTCCTATAAGGGTTGGGGGGAAAAGAATAAGTTTAAGAAGGAACATAGGTAGAAGGGGAACAAGCCTCCATTATTCAAAAATAGTCCTCAAGGAAATCCATCTTTTATAGATTATAGAATGACTGAGGTGGGTCGACAAAGGACAAGGAAGAAACCCATTCAATGTTGGGGCTGTAAGGGAGACCACAAGTATAGATATTGTCCTCACAAAAATGACAAAGTCAGAGGTATCCACTATGTTTAGCAAGAAAAAATAATGGAGGGAATGGGAAGAAGAGTGCCTAGGATCTATGCAGCCTTGGAAAACAATCAAGTTGAGTTTCAATCACACATGATTGAAGTTTAAGGTATGATCAATAACCATGCCTTTACTATTTTTGTAGATTCAAGAGATAGTTATAGTTACATAGATCCTAAAGTTGTGGATATATTTCTTTTTCCAAGAAGCAAGCATGAGAAATATTGGCTGGTACAACTGGCTATAGGAACCAAGAGAAAATTTGTTGAGTTGGTTAAATCAATTCCAATGGACATGAATGGGCTAAGTACCAAGGAATATTTGAGCATCCTTCCATTGGTCTCATATGACTATCTAATTGGTATGGATTGGTTGTACCAAAACCATGTTGTCTTAGACTGTCATAACATGGAATTTAATTGCCTGGATGAGGAATGGAACCCAAGAGTATTCCAAGGGATTCATAGAGAAGTTACTATCCGAGAGATATCAACAATGCAGCCGAAGAAGAGTTACAGGAAGGGGTGCCAATTATTTGCATCCCATATGGAAGAAACACCTAAGGATAAGGTGCCAAATCTAGAGGATCACTTAGTCCTGAAATTTTTTGAGGATGTGTTAAGGGATATACCAAGACTACCCCGAAAGAGAGATATTGATTTATCTATAAATTTGATGCCTGTAGCAACTCCATTATCAAAGAAACTCTATAGAATGAGTACACTAGAACTGAAGGAGTTGCAAATGAAGGTTGAAGAGATTTTTAAGAAGGGGTGTATATTCCCAAGTGTGTCACCTTGGGGTGTCGTAGTCTTGTTTGTGAAGAATAAAGATGGGACATTGAGATTGTGCATCAATGTCAGACAATTGAACAAAGTGACTATTAATAACAAGTATCCTTTGCCAAGGATCGATGATCTCTTTGATTAGTTAAAGGATGCAAAGATATTCTCAAAGATTGAGCTCAGGTTAGGATATCATCAAGTAAGGATCAAAGATGAAGACATCAACAAGACTGCCTTATAGACAAGGTATGGTCACTACAAATTCACTTGGAGGATAGAATCCCCGTTGGAGCCAGTTGTTAGTGCCATATTTTTTTCAGTTAGAGTTGGTCTTAGTCGAGTCAGAGTCTATGTGTCAAAGCGTGTGAGGTCAGATACCCAACAATGAATGGGTCGAAGTCAGCAAGTGGATGGTTGGCCCTTGGAGTCGGGAAGGGATGTCAGAACCAAAACATGTGTAAAGGGTAAAGGTATCTTACTAAAGAGTCAGGTCCTATTAAAAGAGAAGGTATTATGTGCCTAAGGTTGAGGTAAGTTGTTAACTGGAAGTCGCATTGGCAGATGAAGTGACCATCATCAACTCATTATGAAGTTAGAAAGAATGAAAAATCACGATGCTCATATCACATACTCTCTACAACTCTTATCAGTTTTACTTTGCACACTCTGAAGTGTACCCGTAGCATGAATGTACTGTGAAAATCTTCAAGATTTCTTCGAAACCTCGAGTCACCATGGATTCAATATCTCCTGGCACATTTTCATCTCTCACCTGCTCGATTATAAATTATGAGTGCTCTGCATGCATTTGGTTCACCAACCAAGTTTATGCACTGCTTGTAATTCTTCTTGCAAGCCCAGGTCAATTGATATTACCTCCTTTGGCCCATGCCAAATCCACCACACACAGAAAAAATACGCGTTGCACCATGATGACATCCCAGAACATAAGGAAGGGTGCATGAAGTGGCAGGAATGTTGGGCCCGAGACTCAAATATTAATGTTGGTTAACAATGATCCGGAGGTCAGAGCATATTTTGAACATGTTGGATGATGACATTTCAAAAAAAAAATGAAGGATTCAACATGAAGCTAGCGGAACAGTTCGCACTCAGGTTTAACGGGTCCCATGCGGTAATTGCGGGTGTCGCTTTCCAAGTGACAGAGGAAACTTTGTCAGCCACAATAGAGATCCCTCCACACAATGAAAGGTTGTTTAAAGGCATGCCGTTGGATGGACGGTACTACGAAGACTTCCGTTGATGGGTCCTAGATCCCCTTAACTCAACAGTAGGAACCAAACCTGCAACCGAGGCACAATTAGAGTCTGCAGTGTTTAATAGTGGAGTAGTTCTCCAGATCTTGCGATCCGACCAATTAATCGATGGGCTTTACATTTTCTTTTGAAGGTGTCTCCTTCAATTTGGACTTTCTCTTTTTGTATTTTCTCTTAGGTGGGACCGATATAATATGGAAGACAGTATAAACCAACTTGGTAACAAAATAGGAACAAGTTTAACTACTGGAGAAGCAACTGATCTTGGGATAACCCTTTACTCTAGCATGCAGGCGATGATCGTCTACCACATGCATAGTACTAATACATTAACCATGTGAGTATTCCAATTACTGACTGAGATACAAATTATCAGAAAGAAAAAATACATGTGATAAATGATGGCAAGTAAAAATAATTCACTCAACTCTAATCATCAATCACATAATAACACAAAGATTCATTTTCATCATTAAATAAAGAACTATAAAACATTGCATCAGATAACTTATCAATAGATTTAATAGCTCTTACTCGTTACTACATCCATTCATGAGACGAAATAGGAAATAGTTCTTCTCCACATCCAATCATACACACATTTGATGAAAAAATAAACTTGTCTTTGGTCCATAAGGACTTCTCAATTAAAGGCAACTCTGAAATAGTTCTTAACAAAACTAGAAATGAGAGTTTCTTGCAACAATCTTCGACCTCTAACTACTTGGTCGATGCTGTTATTTATAACATAAAAATTAACTTAAATAACAACTAAAGTGCATATAAGAAAAACAAAATTCACCACATGGCATTATTTCTGTCATTTTTCCTAACAGTCATCTCATGATATCACTTAAGAGGGTGACTCTTCTCGTACTCTGACCACTTGATGAACAGGTCCTCACAGGTGTTGGCGTATGAGAATCTATGTTTTTCCATCAGGCCCGAGTGAATCTCTCTTATCTCTACCGCATGTGCCTGATACTTGACTACACTGGCCCTTAACTATTGCAACATAGCTCGAGCTTTGAACGGGTGTTCCATAAACTATCACACCTGACTTGGAGCTGTTTCTGTCACCTTTTCTACTTCTTCAACCCATGATGAATATTGCTTGGTGTGCAATTTGAAAATGTCACGTAATTCAACAAAGTCATCGGGCATGCCAAACTCGGGGAGTCCGATATCCTTCATTGCCTTGTTGACTTTGACCCAACTCTTCTCGCACTTGGCCCATTTTTCTTGAATCTCCCGATGAGGCTCCTAATCCATCTTTTCTCAATACTCAACCGATTTCTTGATGCGTTCGAAGTTGCTTTCTTTTAACACCTAGATTCTATGCTCTTCGGTGTGTTGACCATTATTCACCATGCTGATATACTCAATTCTTTCCATGGTCTGTTGTGCTTTCTCGTATCACCTCTCCATATCTTTGCACGTTGTAAGTTCCATGAGGGTGTCTTCCTGAAGCTCGTATATCCTTCAGTGAATAGGTGTCATTCATCCATAAACTTGTTGTATGTCTCCTTGAATTCACTCCTTAGGTACACTGCGACCTGTGTGGTGTCCTGCTAGTATTTCTCTAAGTGGCACAAATGTTCTAGTTCCTTCAGGGCAGTGACCATATCCTCTTCATCTCTTTTAGATTTTTCTAGGGTGGAATCTATGATTTCCATCCCTGTGCTGATGAGTTCAAACGTCTTAGCATGCTTTGTGTTGATCATATGTTCCTCTGTAGTGATGAGAATGGAGCGATCTAAAGTGATTCTCCTCTTCTTCATGGTCTTCTGGACAATACCCTTCCTTTAACGATCATAATCTATGGCATGTATGTCAGCTACTTTGTCCACGGGTTCATGAATTTGCTGATCTCCCCAGGCGAGTGTATTCCCCAGACAACCGATGGTATATACTTGTTCAAGATTGGGTTCTTGAACTTCCTCACTATGCTCCAAAGGTCCTACTTTTGTGTGTTGCTCATCGAAGGTTTGAGTACCGATTAAAATTGAGGTGTCGGGAGTAGGCTCGGTACTTACTTGTTCATTGGTCGTTAAGACACCGATTTCCTGCTGTGAGGATTATTCCTTTGGATCGTCTGACCCTGGATCATCCTTCAGACTGTCTGCTTGGGTCTCCAGTGCATCAGTTAATTTAGTGTGTAGGACACTTTCAGATTCTTGTTCTTTTTGTGGAACCTCCTAAATTTGGGTATTAGGAACATGGGAAGATGTCTTATCTGGTCCCTTTTCTTCTTAGATATGTATAGGGGTCACAAGGGATACTTCTGGGCTCTCATCATCGTGATATAATTTATCATCTCACTTAAGCAATTTGACATGTTGGTCCTCTGTGATGCTTCGATAGTCCCTGTCTTAGTCGAAACATCTATCGATGATCCAGCCATTGGCATTGTGAATTCAGGGTCATTCAACCTAGTAATCTCATCAAGGTCTATGAACTCAGGGTCGCTTGGTCCTATATAGCTTCCATATAGATTGTCTTCAGGGAGCCTTTCCATGTTTATGATGTCTGGGTCATCTTGCAGTTGATCGATTATCCATTGCGCATGTTCTAACATGAGTAACCCCCTCTCCTATGTGTCCTGATCCTTGGGGGAACTTCTATCTTATGCCAGGGTTACACTGGGAATATATGCTATTTCAGCTGCTACCTGGGGGGCTTCTATCATTTTAGCTGTTATCATTTCTTCTCTCGCCCTGAGGTCCCCTTGAACTGATTGTTCTAGGATTGTTTCCTGTTCATTTAGGCTCATGGATCTGAACCTGGTCATCTTAGGGTTGACCATCCTTGCCACAAATTTGTCCCAATCCTAGGAATTTTCCATGAAGACCTCATCCTCAAACTTGTCATGGGAGTATGGCCAGCAAGATGACACTTGTGATGCATGCTTCAAGACTAGACCCTTTGGGTCATGATTGTGGAAACGACCGGTCTGGAATCAGAACTCCAATTGGCCCAGTCCTTCCTTCTTGGTTTGAGTGGTTTTTTTACTAGGTAGAAACCTATATGGAATCCATCTGGTATAAATTCCCGCTTCCTATCTTTCACTAGAGTAGGATTGTATCCTTGTAGGATATTTTGGTAGCATATCTCCCCTAATACTAGTTGATTAGGAACATGCACAGGTAGGAGATGAGGTGCTCCAGTGGCTCTGAATACCCTAATGTAGGTATCACATTCATCTAGATACTATTGGGCAACCTTTTCTATCGTAGTCGATAGCCTCAGACACTCTTTTTTGAAAAGAATAAAATGCATGCATGCGATGAATTCATCGCAGATAAGGTTGTAATGTCCCCAAGACTGAGCCCCATTGTAAATCATGTTTATGAAATGAATTGTAATTATGTTTTTTTATAGGCTCATGAGCCAAGTTAATATAAGCCAGTGGGCTTATGTGATTATTAGGCCAGAGAGCCTAAGTGTTGAAGGCCAAGAGCCTGATTTTGTACATGTATCTATGCACAATATTAATAAAAATATAAACAATGTCGCGTGCAGACCGATCACGATGAATGAGTGATGGAGGACTAACATTCCATAGAGTGGGCAAGGGATTAGGGGGGCTTGAAGGTGAGAATAGGGGCTAAGTGTTGATCCTAGGGGATAAGCCTAAGGGCTTAAGCCTTGGGAATAATATTTTAATATTATTCCAAAAAGAATGTGAATAATATGCTTTATCCTAAGTTCTTTTGGAAGGAAAAGTAACTTTCAAAGGAATGGAACGCATGCAGTTGCATGGGTGACAAGTGCAACCTAGGTGCATGCAAATAAAGGTTTGATATCATTCGTGTTGGGGGGTTCCTCCGCCATTCGATCCTCGACTGTCTGGGAATGAACCGTCCGACCTGGGGGAGAGACCTCGTGCCATTCTGAAACTGGGGAGAGGCGAATTCTGTGTGCTGATTTCAGGGATAGCCTGTGTTGATTTTTGGAAAAGTCGATGCATCCTCTGTCTGAGTAGATAGAGCCTGTGTGTGGAGTCTCTGTCCCAAATCCATAACTGTGAGACCATCCTGTAATTGTTGAGCCTGTTTTGAAAGCCCGTGTCTATTTCCCCATTGGCTATTGTGGTCACGCAGTTCTGGACTGCGTGTGGCTTGTTGGCCAGTTTGTACAACACTCTCTCCATGTGGGAGAGGTGATTGAAGTTGGAAGAACATGTTGCTTGGCCTATGAGCGACTCTCTCTCTAGGTGAGAGAGTGTGCAGAGGAAGGAGAGAACTCCTAGAAGAAACCCTGTAGTTTCCATAGAACTCGGAGACTTCCGGTCCGGTCTATTGCTGAAACAGAGAAGGGCTGTCTAGGTGACAGAGAAAGTGTATACTCCTGGGGTGGAATAGGCATGTGGGGAAGGAGAGTCTGTGGCAGTGAGTATGAATGGTTACTGGGAGAAAATTCCTTCCTTGTGACTGTGGGTTTTCCCTGTAATCTCAGCCTAGCCTAGGATTCCTTGCCTTAGGGGTGGAGCTTAGTCCCAGCTCGGGGGTGACCCACTGCTGAGCTTGATGAGTAGTGTGGTCTAAGGCTAGGAGGTTCATGGAAGGCCTACACCTGGTTGGTGGAATTACCACCATTTCAAAGATAAGTACCAGATGATGTTTTAATTACTTTTCTGCATGTCCGTGTATTTATATTTATCACGTGTTCTGTTGTGCATACAATTTAATGTTAAATCCATTGATTATTTATAATAGCAATAATTCTTATGGTTACTCTGAGTTTAAATGTGTTTCATTTGCTTAAATTCATGTCTTATATATATATAGAATTAAGTATGATATTGTTATTCCACGTAGTAATGTTGGTCAACCATGGGGTTGATGGTCAGGAATGCTACAAAGGTAATATGATTTTTTGTATCTGTTCTCCCATAAAATGCCGAAGTAAACATGGACTAGGAGTTCTGAGTGTTATAAAAACAGGACTGCGGAGAAATAAAATAAAACAAATGCAGAAACAAAAAACACAGAAGACACACAATACAAGAGAGACACAGATTTACGTGGTTCACCCAGTGTGGGCTACATCCACCAGAGAAATTGCCAGGTCCTTCCTTTATTATATCCAGCAAATGAAGGGATACAACCTACAACAAAACCCACTGTAACTTCCTCTTTTTTATCTCACAATCTCCTCTCTCAGAATACAATATTCACCCTCGTACCTAGCCGCAATACATTTCCCTCATAAAAGAGGGTTGCCTTCTAGGGAAAAAAACCCTAACATAATCTCTACCGTTAGATCTGCGACCTTATAAT
>ML784493.1:393556-408903 GCA_009831015.1 Picea engelmannii
ATCTGCGACCTTATAATGAACGGTCCAGATTTACAATGAAATTACAATATACTTTTATAAGGCAATTTTTGCTTCGGGGACTTCGCCCCCGAACCCCCGCTGGGGGCCCGCTTGCCCCCAGACCCCCCAGCCGGGGGGATGGACCCCTTGGACCCCTCAGAGGGGGTACCCCTCCTCTGCACTCCCCCGCGTGGAAGGGTGTACATACTTCTGGGGTGTAAATACTTCATGGGGTATAGACACGACTGAAAGCAAGGACCTCTGAAACAGGAAGATAATCAGGCTCCACAACCAACACTGAGGCGTTCCAACCCAAGTTCATGCCGAAAAAGAAATTCTTGGAACATATGACGTCCAGTAAATATGAAGCCATGTGGAAGGATGGAGTCTCTCCTTCTTTCGACATCTAAGCCTGTTGTACGCAGATGCTCAACTTCTTTGAAATGATGGCTCCCCAGTTGAAATCTCTTCTAGAAATGGCCACTGTGTAAGATAGAGGCACCCATTCCTCTGAAAACCTGTAACAGTTTTTCTCCCAGTACAATTGGTAGATGAGGGCCATTATATAGATATATGAGTCCCTAAAGTTGGTCATATGGTACCATTCAGAGGTTCGATTGGTATATTTATTGTCTTCTCTCCACCATGAAGCCATCACCCAACCATTGTCATGGAGCTCATAGAAATGTATGACAAAATCAGTGTTCATCTGCTCCTTTGGGTCTCTAAGATTATAATAAATCTGCACCTCTACCAGAAGAAAAACCATGACACACTTGCCATTGACATCATTAATCAAACACTTTTGTGTTTCTGTGTGTTCGATGAGCCACTTTAGGAGTTCTATGCAGGGGAACACTAGAGTTCTTCTTCCCACCATGTGTAGGTATGATCTTTGAATGTTCAAAAAAAATTCATCATCGAGCTTCCTCATATCAGGGTCGGTGTGCGAGATATATTCCAGGAATTCTTCCCGGTTGATCTTCTTGAAGATTTCTCCCTAGTGCGGGAGTACAAACTTGGTCCCTGTGCTTTCCTCCATGTCTCCAAAGGTCGGAGTTTGAGTGAAAGTCTTATTTGTAGATGTCTTGATGATGGGTTCCATCCTTGGAGAAAATTCTAATTGTTTTGTTGGCCCTGGGGACGAGCCTTCTCCCACCTCTATTTCCTTTAGCTTCGACATTCTCAGAGATCGCTTGGTGGTTGGTTTTCTTGGAGGCATTGTTCCTATAATTGAAACAATACTTTAGGGCCTATGCATAGAGAGACATTGCATAAAAATGTATATATGAAGTGAGAACAAAGAAAATTCAGACTGGTACATACCTGTAACTCTTGCTAAACGTTGTTGTTTGATACTCATGGGATCTTAGAAGATTTTGAATTTCTCGTATCGCCTCTCTAGATTCCCTAAAAAATCCTTTGCATGAAAATTGGTCTTGTTTACACCGACTCAAGAGAATTTAAATGTGGAAGAACTTACCATGTCATATCAACCAATTAATTCAGGTGATGAGTGAAATTCAAACAAATCTGTCATCGGATCTCTACAATTTAATTCATTGTGGGTTGATGGCGGAGGGTGAAGTGTTCTATCAGTAATTTCAAACGGTTGTTTTTTTATTCACACACGAAGTAGTAACTAATGAGATATTTGGCATTAATTAACTTCTTAAAAGATTAGAATCTAATCGTACCTAGCACTAAAACACCCCATCGTGTCTCTTTCCTAGTGGGTGGATCGGGGATCGACAATGTGTTATGGATGTTTTCTTTGATACACTTCTGTGAAAAACCTCTGACGCCGATCGATTCCATTGTACAGTGCTAACATGGAAAAACTGGCTTAGGACACGTGGAATTGAAGATGGGTGACTTAACTTACGAGTATTAGTCGGAGTCATGAATTTCTTCAAGTTATGCATTTTTAAACTAAACTTGGGATTTCCGATGCCGAAAAGGTATCGGGGATCGACGATCGGGTATAAACCTATGAAGACTTTTCCTTTGGGTTAGTGTCTTTGAAAAAAGGCTGATGACAAAACACTCTAGGAATCAATGATCAGGGGAAAACTTATTATAATGGTCGCAATGTTCATCGTGATTCAGTTTTCTCCGATTCTGACAAGCACATTGGGTATCGGCTATCGATGATATCGTTTCCATTCCTTATAAATGTTACTCCCTTCACCTTTTGTCGATGCCGAAGGGGATAAACTATCGGAGATATCCATATGTGCTACTTTTCGTGAAATAAAAATTCCTTTCACCACTGATGAAGATCACTGCTCGACGACTGAGGTTTTCCAAGTGATTCCTTTTCACCCTTTAATTTCTTCCGATGCTGAATCTTGAGCGTGTCGGGTAAAGTTTTTTGATGGGAAATTCCTTAAGTGTTAGGCCCATTTTTTTTTAATTTAGGAATTTTAAAACAGATCTGAATAACTCATGAGCGTTAGGAGAACAAGAAAATTCAAAACATTTATCAAAAGAAAAATCGAATTCAGATAGTGAAAAATTAAGTGGTACTCAAAAAAGTGAAACTTTGACATATGATTTTTTAGGGTGTGTGTAGTGATAAAAAAATTGAGACTTACTGGGTGAAATAAAAAACTATGTTCCTTCCTTAGGCTCAACTGATGCAAAAGTTGATTAGGAACTTAACTGGTTTTCATCAGAGCTTCTTTTTCCTTTACATTTGGAACTTCCCTGGTTGATGCATCTGGGCCTGCCTGTGGGGTTTTTTAACCTTTATTCCACCTTCTTTTCCTATAACCTTGACTCATGCCTTCTTTTGATAAGATTCTAGTAAATCATTCAATGGAACTAGGCCTTTTAGTTACCTTCATTTATTTACTATGGTGTTGCTCCACTTCCAACGAGCGTCCATAGCCTCGATGGAGTCACCCCAACATCACATACCTTTCTCCATTGCCAGTGAGTGTCCAGAGCCCCGATGGAGATATTTACATACCCTCTCCTACTGTGCGCTCATTTGATATAGTTAAATTTTATTTCGGTAGAATTCCTTGAGCAAGAGGGAGAGGAGGACGTCTGTTATTTGCAAAAATATTAGGTGGTTAAGGTGAAACTCACTAGCTTTGTCTATGAGGTGAATGTAGTCCTTTCCAATTTTCCTTCTTTCCCTTAAGGTATTACCAGACCACTGAGCAGACACTTCCACATTTCTCCAAGGTTGTTCATCTGCGTCTGTTAGATATAGAATCCCTTGAAACAACCGTAGGTTCCTCATCGTTTATTGTGTTTGTATGTGAGCGACGAGTTAGGAAGAGAGTTCTCTATGTCGCATGATTTGAGGTCAACCATTGTCTTGCTAAAAAAAATATTTCAAAATCTCAGAAGCATGGTCGCAAATGACAAAACAAAGTATAAATGCAAAAAGACAAATCGATGCATCACAAAATTTATATATATAATGAAAATATTGTTTAAGGGCTTGGGAATTCACCGGGAGAGCATCAGGTCCCCCCCCTTAGATTATGTAGTCGACAAGTGCCTAACCCGATCTTCTCAACCAGCTGGAAAGGTCTGAGCCATAGATTCTGAAACTTAGAATGTTTTCCTTTAGGCTCGTTTGCTTTGTCCCATTTTAGGACCAAGTCTCCTACTTCAAAATTCTTCTCTTTAGATTTACGATTGTCAAACCATATTTTAACTATCTATTGGTGGAATATGAACTTTGATTTATCTTTCTCCCTTTCTTCTTCTAACATGAACATGGTGTCAATTCTTTGTTGTAATATTGATGAGGGCTTCCCTCTGGACCCCTAAGCAAGTTGAAGAGATGGAAGATATAACCCATTCAGGAGAATGGATTCTTGTTCGTATACTAGAAAGTATGGGGAATTTTGTATAGCTTCCTTGGGTGTCACTCTATCTACCGATAAAGAATTATGAAGTAGATTATGCCAATTCCTCTGGTTGTCTACAACTATTTTCTTCAATATTCTCACTAGATTCTTATTAGTTGATTCTACCACTCCATTTCCCTGTGGATAATAATTTGCAGAGTATGTAATTATGATTCCTTTGTCTAGGGAAAAATCAGTTAATAAGGTGGAAGAAAAGTAAGCTTCATTATAAAAAAAAGAACAGAAGGGACGTTGAACCTTATGATTAGCTGTTGTACTATGAATTGGATTACCACCTTCTCATTTACATGAGTCAGGGGGATGGCCTCTGCCCATTTCGTGAAATAATTGGGGGTATTAAGTATGTACTTGTGTTTTTCTGAAGAGCTTGGCGTAATATCTCCTATGATATATAACCCCCATTGCTTAAAAGGCCTAAAAATGACCACCTGTTGGAGTGGGACAACTGCTCTCTTCTCCCTCCCAATGCTTATTTGACAAGTTTTATAGTTTCTAGCATATGTGTGAGATTCCTTGAAGAAAGTGGGTCAATAATAATCATCTCTTAGTATCTTATGATCAATGGTGTCTCCTGCAAAATGTCCACCGACAAGGCCATCATGGAGCTCCTTTAGAACTTTTTCTGCATATTCACATTCGAGGCATCTCAAAATTACCCCATCATAATTAACCCAGAAGAGTACCGAGTTTAAGAGGTGATATTGTGCAGATTTTAACATGAGAGATCTTCTTTCCCTAATGTTGAGGTTTTCTAGACAAGTCCCATGGTGTAGGAGATAAGTTGGTTTCTCATACCAAGATTCTTGTTTTAGGGAAATGTATGAGGCTTCACCACACCAAAATTCCATTTCATTTTCCCATCCTAAGTCTTGATTTACTTGGTCTTGAGGTTCAACTGCCAGTTTTCATAACCCTTGTCCTTTAACCAATTTACAAGGTTTTATATCTAGATCAAATTCTCGGACTACTACCATCTAGTTCCCTCTTCCTTCCCCCATCTCCTATTAAGTAAATAGGGATCGGACTGTGGGGTGAGGCACGATTACTTTGGTATGGTTCTCGAGGATGTAAGATCTAAAATGTTTACTTCTTTATAAACTGCATAAGCCTGTTTATCTATAGTAGGATAATTAAGTTAGGAACCTTGGAGGTTTTTTCTCATGAATGATACCTGAGCTTCATTTTTGTCATCATCCGTCTGAGTTAATACTGCAGCTAATGATTGGTCGGAGGTGAAAGTATAGAGGAAGAAATATTTGTTGAAATCGAGACTTCACAACACTGGGGCTTGAGAGATTTTGGTTCTAATATTGTTTAAATCCTTCTTCCATTCATCATCCCACTTAAACTCATCATCCTTGCGAATCATTTTTTGTAAAGATTTGATGGTTTCCACGAAATTGGGAATGAACTTCCTCACAAAATTTATTTTCCCGAAGAATGAATGCATAGCCTTCTTGTTGTGAGGTAATGGAAGCTGAGATATAGCCTTAATTCTTTATGGGTCTATGTGAATGCCTGCTTGAGATATGATGTGGCCTAACAATTTACCTTCCTCAACACTGAAAATAGTTTTCTTAGGGTTTAAGGATATTCTATATTTCCTACACCTTTCGAAAATCTAGGTTAAGTGTTGGATGTGATCTTCTCTGTTCTTTGAATATACAGTCACATCGTCCAAGTACACTATTACAAACTTGTTGATTAATCCCCAAAATGACACATCCATGGCCCTTTGGAAGGTTGCTCCTGCATTGATTAACCCAAAAGACATGCATTTGTAAGAGAAAGTTCCCCACTTGGTTCAGAAGGTAGTTTTCAAGAGGTCTTCTTCTAAAACTAGAACCTACTTATACCCTGAGAAACCATCTAGTAAGGAAAATTTTTTAGAGCCAGACACAGTCTGCATGAGTTGTTCCATTGGTGGGACTAGGTAGTTGTCCTTTTATGAGGATCTATTGAGGTTCCTAAAATCTACGCATAGGCAAATCTCCCTATAATTGTTCCTTATAGGAACTGAATTTTCTACCCATGCAAAGTGTCTAACCTGGAAGATAATTTTAGCATATAACAGTTTCTTTAACTCCTGGCACATGAGAGGCTCTAGGATGGGTGGTATTTCCAAATCTTATGTTGGAAGGGTTTCACTTCAGGTTTTAAAGGGATAGTGTGTTGAATGATGTGGGTGTCATAAGTTTTCATATCTTAGTAGGACCATGAAAACACATATTGATATTGTCTGAAGAGTTTGAGATAGTCCTTCCTTTACTCCTTAGATATGGTCTTGTTGAGGTTTACATTTTTTGGTTTTTCCGGGGTTGTGAGATATATAGTTTCATGCATGGGACAAGAACTACCAGTCTTCGCATTTTTTGACCCCTTAAATATTTCCTTTATATAAAAAATGTTTTCTAGGTTGCCTATCCCCTTCAGTATCATGTGAGACTTTGATTTGTCAGTCGGTCAATATCTATGAAGGTCGATTTTCATTGACTATTCGTAGAATACTTCATTGTCAATGGCCAAATATTTAAAATTGTCTTGATTGGTCAGAAAGTTTATAATTTGTTCGTCTCCCTCAAAAACCTTCCAATTAGAAATGTTGTTGGGAACCAAGGGTTTGTATAGTAGTTCTATAGTGAACTGAGAAGCTTCATAATTCTCTAGAGGTGATAGCCTTAAAGCGACGGTGGCCAGAGAATTAGCAATAATATTCTTTTCTCTCGGAATCGTTGTAATGTTGAAAGATTCAAAATGTTCTATTAGCCTCTACACTTCCTATTGGTAGTTCTTTAGGTGTGGATAACTGAAATGTAGAGTATTCCTAACTTGTCTAATGATGATTTCAGAATTTTTGAAAACCTTAAATTCTTTGATGTTTGAGTCTATGGATTTCTTTAGCCCCTGTACTAGAGCTTCACACTAGACAATGTTGTTTGTGCATTCAAACTCTATTCTGCAGAAGAGGAAATGACATTTACCTTCTATATCGATGAGGATGCACCCTGTCCCAGACCCTTATTGCGATTTAGAGCCATCAAATTATAAGGTCCAAACTTACGAGCAAAATCTATCAGCTTCCCCTTTCTTGTTACTCTCCTCTTTTCCTCCCGTGAGTCATGTGATATCTAACATAGGTTCTTGGAAAAAGAGGGTTTCTTCCACCGTGGTCGACAATTCCTCTCAAAAAATCATTTCAGAGTTTTGAGTAAGAGGGACATCATATGAGAGAGGGGATAAGTTTCCGAAGTAGAAATCACAGGCCTAGCATAGGGAAATCTGTCGATGAGGGTTCGTTCAGGGTTTCTAGGTCAGTGACCGTATGTTTTAGATATCTTTCCCTATCAATTCTAATCATATTTTTGTTCCCCTTTAATGGAAACCAAAGGTGAGCCCAGTCTGTACTAAAGTATCTGTTTAACTTTTCAGACCAATCTCGGCTTAATAAAAACCCATAAGCTTCTGGGATATCTACTACAATGATGTCAATCACTTGCACAAATTTAGGATGTGTCGCTATTCTGATAATTATGTCTTTAAGTTCTCCCGTGACCTTCACCTCGGTTATTTCTAGTTGTATTACATGTTTATCTCTATTGAGAGGGACTGTGTTTATTTTTTTGCAAATAGATAGTGGAATAACATTAGAGGAGGCTCCTGAATCGACCAAACAATTATGGAGGTTTCTATTAAAGGCTTCAAATGTTAAAAGGAAAGGAGGGAAAACAGTTTTTCCCTTCTTTTCTTCAGAGAAGGAGTTCACATTTGGTTTATTCCCTAGATTTGTGGGAGTTAGATTCCTTCCTAGTTCAGTGTTTTTCATAGGATTTTCTACTAATTTAAAATCTTGTAGGAGGAAGTCCTTTTGCTAAGGGATTCTACATATGTCCATAAGTGATATATTCGCCTCCAAATTCTTCAAATATTGTACTATGTTATAATCTATCTTGGATGATTCTTGCGTATGGATGTTTATAGGGTTCTTATGGGTAGGAAAAGGTTCTTTCGGGTGATTGGGAGTTGATCTACCTTGCAGAGTTTGAGTAGTGGTAAGTTTGTTTGAGATAGGTTGACCCCTACTTCATGCTTGTAAAACCAAGATTTCTGTAGGTGGTTCTTGAATTTCAAATAGGCCATCAAAAGGAATAGCTAGGTTGGGATCCCATATCAACATGTTTGTTTCTTTTGGTGGAGCAATTTCTTCCTAGTCGGAAATATTCAGATTGGAGTTGCTTGGTTGTTCGATCAGGGAGACTTCATCTAGAAACCGGTTGGCCATCAGATTCATGGAATGCACCCATTAGGGGCAGTCTCTTTTAGAGTGATTCTCTTGGTGATAAGTACAAAAAGATTCATATGCTACATTTCCCAAATCAAATATTTAAATTGGCTGGGGGAGGTTCAATGGATTTGAACGATGGATTCATTTTAAATAAAGGATGACAGGGTATTTGGACTTGGTTTCCCTCCCCTGCACTTCTCTTCATGTCTATGATTTTGTTTGATATTTTTTTTACCATACGATGTAGGTCTTCTATTTCCCCACTTCCTTTTTTCAGGATCCTATCCTGTTTGTTTTTTTGGGGGTCTAGTAAGAAACAACCCTCTTTTGGGAGGAGGTTGAGCTTCTTTCTTAACTAAAGAGACCTGGCCCTCTTTACATCCTTTCATTTGGAAATATATCGTTTTGGCTTCTTCAAAATTCTCATCTAGGGTTCATTTGGCAAACCTCTTCACAAACATGGAAATGGAAGCTGGGAGAGAATTAGCATATACTTTGATTTGAAACTCCTGAGTAGTTTTAGCTTCAGGATGGATTTTTTTTAAGATGGTAGTGAATATTTGATTAAAATATTTGAATCTTTCCTTCAAACTCATGGTGGTGGAAAACAACTCAGCCATCAGAGCTCCCATAGTAGTTTCTTCTCCAAATTTATCTAAAAAGTCCTTTTGAAACTTCGTCCAACTAGTTATAGATCCTACAGGAAAGTTAAAATACCACGTGGAAGCCAGATTCTCAAAAGTATAGGGGAACGTTCTACAAACTACATCTTCATGTTGGACACTCATAAGTCTGATAGCTAGTATGAATTTCTTGATATGATCCTCAGGTAATCCCGAGGTCTCGAGGTCAAACTTAGGAAGTAATTTCTATAGGTGTTGGGGCAAGTTATGTACTCATCCAGGGATAGACGAAGAATCTCTGTCCAACCAAGGTTGATTTTTTTGCAGTGGGTTTCCCCTCTCTTCATCATGATCATTATGATATTCCATATCTTTAGATCCTAAAAATGAGCATTCTGAGTTAAAATCTTCCTCTTTTGAAAAATCGTTCGACTCATAGACGTTGTTGGCTGGCGTTTCGGGGATTATATTAAGAGGATGTTCGATTTTGGTGATTGTGAAATATATTAGGTCTTCTACTATGTGCATTAAAACCTGTTCGGGGGTGTTGACTACTGGTTTGCTTATTTTTTGTCTTCGGGGAATTATCAGAGCTAAAGACATCGCACCGATCTGTCGGGTGTATGCTCTTTTGATTCTTCTGAATTGATTCAATTCCTCGTGAGGGAGAGCATAAGGTATATTAGGGAACAAGAATTCTTACTTGTGTTGGGGTGAGTTACTCATTTCAAAAGTACTTAGTGTGTGTGGGATATCTTGGGAATGACTAGCCATGTATGTGGGTTGTTTTGAATCTATAGGTTATCTGGAATATCATTTGACATATGTATTCAACCATTCATTCTTCAGGCCCTCCTTCTAGCGCCAATTCTATTGATGGGTCCTAGATCCATTTAACTCAAAAGAAGGAACCAAACCCACTACTAAGGCCTAATTGGACTCTGCAACATTTAATAGTGGAATGGTTCTCTAGATCTTGTGATCCGACCAATTAATCGATGGGTTTACGTTTTCTTGTGAAGGCTTCTCCTTCAGTTTGGAATTTCTCTTTTTGTATTTTCTCTTAGGTAGAAATGATATAAGATGGAAGATGGTGTAAACCAAATAGGTAACAAAATAGGAACAAGTTTAACTACTGGAGAAGATGCTGATCTTGGAATAACCCTTTACTCTAGCATGCAGGTGATCATCATCTACCATAGGCCTAGTATTAATACGTTAACCATGTGAGTATTCCAATTAATGTCTGAGTTACAAATTATCAGTAAGAAAACATACATGAGATAAACGATGGAAAGTAAAAACAATTCACTCAACTCTAATCATCAATCACATAATAACACAAAGATTCATTTTAATCATTAAATAAAGAACTGTAAAACATTGCCTGAGATAACTTATTAATGGATTTAATAGCTCTTACTCGTTACTGCATTCATTCATGAGATGAAATAGGAAATAGTTCTTCTCCACATCCAATCATACACGCATTTGATGAAAACATAAACTTTTCTCTGGTCTTGAAGGACTTCCGAATTAAAGGCAACTCTGAAATAGTTCTTAACAAAACTAGAAATGAGAGTTTCTTGCAACAACCATCGACCTCTAACTACTTGGTCGATGCTCTTATTTATAACATACAAATTAACTGAAATAACAACTAAAGTGCAGATAAGAAAAACAAAATTCTCCACATGGAATTCTTTCTGTCAGTTTTCCTAAGAGTCATCTCAAGATATCACTTAAGAGGGTGACTCTTCTCGTACTCTGACCACTTGATGAATGTTGGCACAAGGGAAAACCCAGGTTTCATCTCCAAGAGCACACCAACAAGCCCTAACTACTATCCCTTTTGTCTACACCTGCAAAGTAGATGCAATCTCACCCGAAGCAGCTATGGGGGGGTTGTAGGATAGAAGTGTCTACAACCAAGGGGAATATCAAGTGGATCTAATACAAGAACAATACAACATCCATATATCACTTATCATATTAGATATTCTCCATACACCTATCATATCTATCACAACAATGCAAGAATAGTATATCAAGGCAAAATAACATAGCATCAATCTCACACACAAGACAATTATACATGGTTCACCCTCTCTCTAGGGCTACGTCCACATAACTGTGCTTTATAATATATTAAGATGAAAGCATACAGTTCTTAGTTGTGCTCTTAACCAACATATCTATATCTTCTCTCTATATCTCCCCCTTCCTGTGCACCCAGCTGCAGGGTTGATCTTCACACCCATCTGAATATCTTACAATACCATAAGGCTCTCACACTTAGAACTTCTCTCTCACACAACAATAATGTCTCACAATAAAACAACAACTAGATCGAGTAACTCGAACCTGAGCCAACCCTCTTCCCTCATATAGGTTCTTATTTATACATTACTATTAGTCAATGACATCCTTCGTTTGAAACCTAGGTGTCCAAAACCCTATATACCAAAACCCTAGGTGTCTAAATCCTAGGTCAACTTGACCTGCGTTTTCAAGGCCTCACCAACTTGTCTTTCCTTCCTTCTCACGTGGTGATCCAAAGCATCTAACGGTGGATTTTTCTACTTGCTAAGTTGTCCACGATCCTTCTTCCTTTTTGATCTGTCATCCTCAATCTTCTCGTCCAACAACTTGCTTTCTTGGGATTCACTCCATATTTTCTTCTCTTTTTCTCACTTCGACCCAACAACAGTCACTGTGTCTTCCACATAGTTCAAAGTCCACCTTTTCTTCCTTTATCTTTGCTTCCTTCCATAACCAAGGGCTAATAGGCCCCAAACACTCACCTGTAACTCATCCTAAGGTACTTCATATCTAATTCTTCTGTTTGACTTTGACTTCGGACTACGCAGTGAAACCTCTGCTTTCTACTCTTTGCCTCCTTTCTTTCCCTGTGCAGACAATATTTTTTGTGTCTGGTACCTAGTTTCAACTGCACCTGGTGCCTAGACCCTTTTGCTTATGCTTCTACTGAGAGTTGTGAGGCAGCTAGTTGTGATAGTACAAATTCAACCGTCTCCCATTCACTAATTCTTCCTTTCATTCTCCCTTTAAAGTCTTCAACTGCACAACTCCTCCTTCTATAACATGAGCGATCTCGTATGGTCCGAGCCAATGCATTCTGAACTTCCCAGGATGCTTCATGAACTTACTATCATATACCAGTACCATATCACCTTGTTTAAATTCCCTCTTCTTGATGTGCTTTTCATGGTGGGCCTTCTCTCTTTCCTTCTGTACTTGTTGATGGAATCCTGCAACAAATCTGTCTTCTTCCAATTTGACTAACTGTGCAAGTATCTCTTGAAAAATTCCAGTGTCATCCATATCTATAAAGGCAACAATTCTTAAGCTTGGCACCAAGTATTCTATGGGAACAACAACTTTGAGACCATAAACCAACTTGAAGGGGGTCTTCATTGTTAACTTCTTGCAAGTGGTTTTATAGGCCCAAAGTACTACTGTTACTCTTAAATCCCAGTTATCCATGTTTACACTACAAATATTGGTTAGTGTTGTCTCCAAGATCCTGTTGAATGCTTCCACTGTCCCATTTTCTTGTGGATGGTAAGGTGTGCTCTTCTGATGGAAGACTGCAAATTCCTCGGTCAAGGATTCAATAGTATTATTTATGAAATGTGTGCCTTGATCACTCATAAAGATCTTTAGGCATCCAAACCTGCTTATGACGTCATCAAATATGAAGCACACAGTTGTATTTGCACTACAATCCTTAACTTCTCTTGCTTTAGCCCATCTGGTCAAGTATTTTGTCGCAGTGATGATGTACCTTGCTCCTGTGTGCTTTCCTGGTGGGTTTATAGGTCCCATGAAATCAATGGCCCATTTCTCAAATGATTGTAGGGTCAAATATCGTGCTAATGGAATTTCATCTCTTCTAGATGGTTTCCAAACTCTTTGGCATACGTCGCAGGCTCTGGAATAGTCTTTAGCATCTCTGTGTAAGGTAGGCCACCAAAGGCCAACTCTAAGAACCTTCTGCGCAGTTTATTTACCTACATAATTTCCTCTTGTGATGCCTTCATGAGCTTCTGCGAGGATCAGTGGGTGCTCTACCTCCATAACACACCTTCTCAATATCTCATCAGGTCCCATCTTGTATATATGTCTAGCTATAAGTGAGAAGTCTATAGTGCACACTACTAACTGTTTCTTCCAAGGAATTATGTACTCACTAGGTTCCATTCTTGTTGATAGGAACTGGACTATCTCTTCAAAGTGGTCGTTGATATTTCTAATGGCTAGTAGTTGTGCATCTGATAGTGAATCCTCTAAACTAGTCGGCTCTTCACCATGTTCCAACCTTGACAAGTGGTTAGGACCTTTGTTCATTCTTCATAGATTTACTATAATATCAAAGTCATATTCTTGAAACAGAACACTAGTACATATTGTAAAAATTCTGACGTTTTATTTGCGGCGTTATGGACAAAATTGTCCATATTGTCGCAAAATAGAGAAAATTTATAAAAAAAAAAATTCATGTTGCCCGATAACGTTGCTCTTGCCACGTTGACGTCTCTCTTGCCACGTTAACGTCGGTATTGCCACGTTAACGTCTCTCTTGCCACGTTTTCCACTAGAGCGTCTCTCTTGCCACATTTTCCACTGGAACGTCTCTCTTTCCATGTTTGTGAAGATGTATGTCTCTCTTTCCACGTTAACGTCAGTCTTGCCACGTTAACGTTGGTCTTGCCACGTTTTCCACTGGAACGTCTCTCTTGCCACATTTTCCACTGGAACGTCTCTCTTGCCACGTTTGTGAAGATGTATGTCTCTCTTGCCACATTAACGTCGGTCTTTCCATGTTAACGTCGGTCTTGCCACGTTTTCCACTGGAACGTATCTCTTGCCACGTTTGTGAAAATGTATGTCACAATTGTGACATTTTGGAAACTAGGTTTTCCCCTCCAATGGTCACCTTAGTATGTTCACCAAGTCAAAACACCAACGGTCACTTAGGAATTTTTTATGTCGGAATTGCGACGTTACAAAATCTATAAATATGTTGCATCTGACGGATGTTGCGACAAGTTTTCTATAATAACGACGCTTCAAAAAGGGTTGGGACAACTTCCAGCACCTCAATTACAACTTTACCTCCTTCATGCTTCATCACCATTTATATGAAGTGATACTTATTATTAGTTCTAGGTATATAATCAACGCCATAATTTTTAGAAGAGTTCAAACTACTAGTGTTGTAGGAAAATCTCCCTGCGGACAGGTAGATCATCTCTAAGGCTTGACCTTAACCCTAGACAGAAAAATGCTTAACGTGGACACTGACTTCCTTTCAAATCTATCTAAACTAATGCATGAGAAGGGAGGATGTCAGAAGTACCTTTTAATCGACGTTTGTCCCTGCACGCTCCGAGTCGTGCTCCAATTCTTTTGCTCCTCGTTGAGGTCTGTGGAAAAAACAAGATACGACCACTTCCTACTCTATTGACATTAGCTTAAAAACATATCTATCAATAAATGATAATTCCATGTGATATCAGACACAAAATAGAAAGAAATAGGCCAAGCGTGTCATATTAATGAGAATAGCGACATCAGTACTTACAATCATAGATGCGAATGCGATAACTTCGTCAAGTCCTCTTCGTCTAACCCTTGCCTGAAATATCCACAACCTAGATAACAACAGCTTCACTGATCACTCTCCTTTGGCTGACTGTCAGTTTCCTCCAATATCATAAGTTTCATATGTTCAGTTCTTCCCCCCTTTTCCACCATCATAGAACCTGTTTATATAGGTTGGGCGGGGCCTAACCTCTTGATTTATGTTTAGAACCAGTTAGGGACCTTCTCCTTAGATCAGGGATATTTTGATGAAACCAAGAATTCGAGCACAACTGTCTCCTAATCTCGAATGATCCTCCCCTTATTCTCCTCAATGGGCTAACAACTGACCCAGAATAGGGAGCGCTCCCTCAGAAGGGGTATCAAAGCGTTGTAGCACTCCTGGTGAGCCTTGGGAAAGCACCAACACTCTCAAGATGAGAAGCGCTCCTCTAGAAGGGCCTGAGGGGCATTATAACGCTCCTTGAATCATGGTAGAGGAGCGCCAACGCTTCTGCAGCTGTATTAGGGGAGCGTTCCCCCTCCAAACCAATGTTTGAGGGTCTCTTTCAGGTGTCAAGAGCTATTTGATTCCAGTAATACAATTTCTCTCTCCCAAATCAGTCATGTGAGGTGTCATAAGTGCCTCCTTAGTGTCGTTATCATGGCATCGTGTCCGAACATCGTTTTCGACACTAGTGATCAAGTTGCAACACTTGCGACAGTTGTAGGGAATATGTGCAAGATACCAGATATATAAAATATGCAGAACAGAAACGAAATGCTAGAAATAACAGATTAACAGTGAAATATCCAGCATAATCTTCACAATACACAGAAATGATATACGAAATAGCAACAAAAATAGCACTTGAACAGAAATAGCACTTGATTCAGATAGCAATGTTCACAGGCCTCTTCGAGGGGGCAACCTCCAATCGA
>ML784493.1:424395-446869 GCA_009831015.1 Picea engelmannii
TTAAAGAAGAGGAGATGAACATGTAGTTAGACACAAGTTCATTTTTAAAGTGATTTGCCATGCACAAATTTTGCATACCTCATATTTTAGGTCTTCATTCTTGTGGAGATGATACCAAGAGTAATCTCATTAGGATAGAAGCTATGAAAACATGTTTCATTAGGTAAAAGTTTGAAGGATTTGTTAGACGTGTATGAAATTAATGTCAGTTCATTCACCATATTGGGTCTTTTTATCTCTTAGACACTCTCGAAAGAAAAAACCCAACTTTTAGTGTGAGGGAAAGCCTAAGGAAACTATTAAGTGGGTCACTAGCTGACACCTATATGACTTACTCCTCCTTTGGGCTTTGAATGACTATTAGGTCTTGATATTGATATTGTATTTTTTTTTTTAAATACCTACACAAAGGTGGCAATTGTGACGTGTTTCACTCTCTTCCCGTCGCTATTATCACGTCCAAGACGTCTCTCTTTCCACCTCCAAGATTGTCGCTCCCATAGCAACCACGTCGGAGCTAGTAACTCCTGGCCGTCACTGTTGCCACCTGATACACGTCATTTTTGCGACGTCCAAGAGTGTCGCTCCCATAGCAACCACGTTGGAGCTAATACCTCGTCCCGTCGGTCTTGCCACCTTCAGAACGTCTCTCTTGCCACCTTTGAAACGTCGCTTTTGCCATCTTTGAAACGTCTCTCTTACCACGTTTGAAACGTCTCACTTGCCACGTTTGAAATGTCGGTATTTCCACCTTTGAAGTGTCTCTCTTGCCACGTTTGAAACGTCTCACTTTCCACGTTTTCAACGTCTCACTTGCCACGTTTGAAACGTCGGTCTTGCCAAGTTTGCAATGTCTCTCTTGCCACGTTTGAAACGTCGGTCTTTCCACGTTTGCAACGTCTCTCTTGCCACGTTTGAAACGTCTCACTTGCCACGTTTGAAATGTCGGTATTGCCATGTTTGCAACGTCTCTCTTGCCATGTTTGAAAGGTCAGTCTTGTCACGTTTGTAACATCTCTCTTTCCATGTTTGAAACGTCGCAATATAGACGAAAACTAGGTCGTCGAAAAAATGACGTCATGTGAAACGACGTTTGAGGGGGTCCGAGGTTTGTCGGTCTTCCGACAATAGAAAGTGGAAATTGCGTCAAACGCGCTGTCGGAATTTGACCCAAATGAAGTAGTGGAAGGAGCCATATGCATATTCTTCCCCCCAACACTGGCTTGCTGACTAAGTATTTCAGCGTGGAGTGATCAGTAAACATTTTAAATTACCCTCCCAACAAGTAGTGATAGAATTTCTGCATCGCATACACCATGGCTAGCCCTTCTCGCTCAGTGGTGGTGTAGTTGACCTCCGGACTTGATATATTCCTGATAGAAAAAGATAATGGGTGGTCAATCTCACCTTTACCAGATTGTGCTAACACAACTCCTAAAGCAATGGAAGACACATTGACATGCACATGAAACTCCTTACTCCAATTTGGAAACACTAGAATGGGCGTAGTAACCATTTTTTGTTTCAATGTATCAAAGCTCTGTTGGCATTCTTCAGTCCAACTAAACTGTCAATATTTATTCAACAGTTTCTCCATAGGTGTTGTGATCTGAGCATATCCTTTAATAAAATTACTGTAATATCCTGTGTGTCCCAGTGCAGTGCGTAGCTGTTTAACTGAAGTAGGAGGTGGCAGATAAACTATAATGTAAATTTTAGATGGATCAACCAACAATCCTTGTTTGCATAGAATATGACATAACAACACTCCAAATGGTGAGAAAAAGATTCACTTCTTCAGATTCAAAGAAATTTGACACTTCCTGCATTTGTCCAACATTATCATTAGAAATTCAATATGATTATTTAATAAACTAAAAATAGTCCAATCATCAAAGTATGTTTCTAGAAATTTATGCAAAAACTCATTGAATTCTTTGACCACCACCCTGGAAAACATGGTTGGGGAATTCTTTAATCCAAATGACATCATTGTATACTGATAAGATCCCCATTCTATTGCAAATTTGGTCTTGTGGCGATCTTCCTTGGCAATCTAGATTTGATGGTATCCTGAAAATCCATCTGTAAAAGAATATACTTCATGGCCTCCCACATTATCTAACACTTCGTTAGTGAATGGTGTAGGTAAGGGATCATGAAAACATGCATCATTAATATTTCCGAGATCTACGCAGATCTTGATCTCTCCTATCTTCTTGTCTTGTACCACCATAGGGCTAATCCACTCTGACTCTTCAATAGATTCTATGATCGTTGCTTCTAGCATTCTGTCGATCTCAATCTTCAATTTCTCTTTGTACTTAGCGTTCAATCTGTAGGGTCTCTATTTGACTGGTCTAGAATCTGTCTTCAAAGGGATCCTCATTTATCCCATAGGCCCTTTAATTCCCTTCATATTAGATATTAGTGAACTTGATTGGAAACAAGTCCTCATATTCATGTAGTAACTCTGTAATCTTGACAATAGTGGCAGCATCCCAATAATCTCCAATATTTGCAAGATTCGGTGTCTGTTCTGTTCCAGTATTGACCTTCTTAATATTGATTGGGTTTCCAATGAATGGAAACTCAACTCCTGGTCTTTCCACATCTCTATGGCCTTATGTTTCTATAATTTTTACCTTTCTTGGATCATCGTCTTCATCAACATTGATGTTGTAACAACCTTGCAGTTTCTGGAGAGGCGTAGTCCATTCATCCTCATCTTGCTCCAAAGGGAGGTTAGAGGCCTCCTCAAATACTTTCTATATGATAATCTATAGTTCTTGATCTACTGGAGGATATTGACTTTCAAATAAGAAGGTGGTTACAAAATTCTAAGTCATACCTTTCCAATATGTAGTGATGAGGCACATCTCTGCTTGAAGGTACCAGTTGATAGGTTTTGTGTCTAGTGTGTTGATGAATTTGTGTACCCATTGTTCTTGATGAACGTTTCTCCAAGATTCCTCACAGCTTCACACATGGTCCTTTGGTCAGCTTCGACCTGTGTATCGAACTTCACAACCTTCTACTTGTGCTGAGAACCACGTTGCCATCAAGATATTACATTGTACCCAATATGTAATATTACTTTTGTGTGCCCCCCACCATCTTGCTGGGGTTTCTCTTAGGGCCTCATCCATTTCCAATAGTGTTTTTTTCATTGGTACACTCTCTTCAAAGTCCGACAAGAAGGTTTCTAAAGGATTTAGACCATAAAAGGTGGGTAAGTTACTTACTGTTGTGCTGATCCAATGAACTTCTCTAGTTAGTATAGCACATATTCTTGTAGATACTTCATACATTTTATTCTGCCAATTCTCCAGTGCTTCTTCTGAGTCTAATGAGCATACACTGTCACTTCACCAACTTAAGTTTCCATCGGCCATAGGATTAATGTAATCCTATTGTCTAGCTATTAATTTGTATATATTTTCCAGTTCATATGTGCAGTCTTCTTCTCTAATGGGCTCTGTGTATTGTTGACCTTCATCGGGATCTAAGGGTGCAATGACCCTAATTCCATCTGTTTCAAAATTCATATGTCTCTTCTTTAAATCAACCAGAGTGGAATTATTGAAGTCCCAATCAATTCCTAACAGCGCAGGATAAGGGCAGTTGTCATCATCTATCTCAATTACCACAAAATTTGCAAATGTTCTTACTCCATCAATGTCCACAAGAACATGTTCTAGTCTGCCAAATGGATTTATAGCTTGTTGATTGGCCATCCTAAGCTTGATAGGGGAATAGATCAACTTCGGTTTTTCCATCAGTGCCCAGGTTTGCTTCGTCATGACATTGACCTCCAACCCTAAGTCGAGGACTAGATAATCTATATCATATTCGCTTATTTGAGCATTGAAATGTAATTCCTTATTGGTTCTTCTCTTTTTATTGATTTGATGTACTGCCCTATTCAATAAGGGGTCTATATTTCCTAGTTCATATTGTCTGATTAAATTTTGTAGTTCTTGGACATCACTCTCATCTTGAATCAACTTAACACAAGTATATAGAAATTCCATGAGCTTGCTTACCTCTTTTACTTCTCTTGGTGAAGCAGAGCGATCAAATGCCTGAGGCATTCCATACTCTCTTACTTCTGGTATTCTCTTTGATGAAGGACCTTGGTCTCCTTTGAACTCTTTTCTGGCTTCCTCAAATATTTGTCTTTCTTTCTTTACATCAAAGGTTTGGGTCTTCTCTGCAGCTTTCCTAATTCTTGAATCTTCTGTAGTCTTCCCTTGGGTCAATCTATCATCTCTTGTAACAATGCCTCCTCTAGTTATAAAAGTGACTCTAGGGACTTCTCTGTGAGGTTCATCTTTGATCAACTGTATCTGCGGGTTCTACTGAGGTCCTCATTTCTCTTGAAGTTTAGCCAGCAGTGCTGAACATTCTTCAATAACATGCTCGAAGGAGTTGCAGTAGCTGCAAGTAGTGCAAGGGTTCTGACAGTCCCTTGCCAAGTGTCCTAGTTGTGCACAGTTATAATAGATGATCTGTCCTCATCCTTGACACATACCTACTCCTCGTCCTCTTCCTCTGAATCCAACACGAGGATTGAAGTTTCCTCTCCCAGGGGAGTTGTACTGCGTAGAGTTTCCTTCTTGTTGTACTTTTCCTTGAATCTTATATATGTCTCTTGACCTTTCATGCCTGAGATCGTAATCCCTACAATCCATATCATCATGTCCCATGAACTTACAAAATGTGAAATACAAATTTGTGGGTGTCTGAACATATTTTTTCATGTAATAGCACTCACCAGGGCGATGCCTATTTCTGCATACTTCGCACTAGGGTAAGGTTACTTGCTTCAAAGGGCTTGAAGCTCTAGAGGCCAAGTATTCATGGAATAGAGGGAAATGATCCTTCTCATGGAATTCTAATCTGCATCTGACACACCAAATGTCTTCTCTTTTATCTTTTCCCTTGTCTTTCTTCATATCTTCGACCCGCAAAGACAAACTAGCCAGCTGACTCAAGATCTAACTCATACCTGAGCTGGATTCTCCCATAGGGGATGATTCTAACTTCATGGTGATCTCTAGTGCCTCAGCCTGCGAGGAAATATTCTACTGCATCATAGGAATTCTGATGTGTGGTAAGAGGGCATCAATGAACCATTCCTTGTTCTTCTCATCTGGAATCTGAAAAGTCAATCGGCCTGTTAGGGTCTTGAATCTTTGATCGAACTCCCAAGCTAACATGGATATAACCTTCTGCTTGATCTCCTTAAATTCTATAATACATTGGGACTCCGAAATAGGTTTCTTAAATTCTATAATCAACACATTCTTGATCTCACTCCGTGGCTTAGGCTGCACAAGTCCTTGGACAAGCTTCATGTACTAGCTTAGTGCGTGATCTCTTAGGGTAGTACTAAACTGGGTTCTTTTCATGGATTTGTCGGTGACATTCTTAATATTGCATACGATTTCACATAGGAACCAATGTTGGTTAGGATCTTCATATCCATCTCCCCTAAATATAGGGAGTCTCATCTCATCTGCCATAGATCTCCCTAGGGTCCCTGACTGAGTATGTGGTGGAATACTAGTGACAGTGCTCTAGATGCTCTGGTGGCTTGGATTACTCTAACTTCTTAATACTACTGAATCAACAGAAGGGGTAACAAAAATTCCTTCAATAGTCTATGCAGTTCTTGAAGTTTATGGCTCATCTTAGTGAAGTTCTTCAGCTTCCTCTCCCTCTTCCCTAGCAGTTTTTGAATGCTCTTCGTCGGTGAGATCTTCTTCTTCTCCACTGTAGAAACCATCATCTCTGTAGTTCTTATTGAACAAGTTCTCAAGATGAATTTCTCTTAACACTTTGCCACTGCATGTATGTCCATCCTCTGTGTCGTTGTCGCTGTCCGAATTTTTGAAAATTAGCTTTTTCCTCTTGATTCTCAACGTCAGAAAGTGCAAAAATTTTCCTGTGGGTTCCTTGAAAAAATATCTCTTGGCTTGGCTATACAATTATACTCTGTTAACAACAAAATCTATGATATATCCTCCAATGGTTCTATCAAACAAATAATCCACTACTCTTGACACATAGCTATCAAATATCTAGACCTTCTTGATCAGCGCTGACGTCCAAACTATAAGAGGTCTAGATATGACCTCAAACTAGGTATCTGCCAACCTGGCTAACCTGTAATATACTCAATATAAAAAGTATGCAGAACAGAAATAAAATGACAGAAATGGAAGAATAACAGTAATATAACCAACATAATCTCCAAAATAACACATAAATGATATAAGAACAACAACATAAGTAACACTTTGATTCATAAAGCAATGTTCATAGGCCTCTTCGAGGGGGAAACCTCTAGTCGAGTAGTGCTCTGTTACAATAATCTCCAAGATAGGGTTTTCATACCCTCGACCCTTATTTATACTAAATATGTCTATCAAGAGAAGCATCTAGAGGAAGATCCTTCTAGAAGAAGAAGCTTCTATTAGGTCTTGTTACATACACCTTATTCTATTTTATTGAAAGGCCTTATTAATATTGACATTTATTACATCTGGATATATTTCTCTACCTATGTGCAGGTTAGGACCCTAACATGTCTGCCACCTTAAAAAAAACCTTGTCCTCAAGGCTTTAGATGTGGAAACTGCTGCAGAATGGTAGTTGGTTCCCAAGTGGCATTTGCTGGAGTTGTATCTTTCCACTAGAATAACACTTCCTTGATGGTTCTATGATGTAGGTGATGCTCACGATGGTCCAAAACGGCTTATGGCTGTAGCCAAATGGATCCTTCTTCAGCTAACTCGGGAAGGTTGGTTTGAATTTGGCACCTAGTTCCAATCACCTTCTTTAAGCATGAAACATGAAAAACAGGATGTAGCTTGGAATGACTGGGCATAGCTAACTGATAGGTGACTTGTCCCACATGCTTGAGAACTATATAAGGACCATAAAATTTGGGTGCTAGCTTCTGACAATGCTCAACCTTGAGGGAAGTTTTCTTGTATGGTTGCATTTGTAGAAACACCTGAGCCCCTGCTGCAAATTGACATTCAGAGCGACCTTGATCTGCTTGTTTCTTCATGCGATTTGGTGCCATGACCAAGTTCTCTTTAAGGGTATGGAGAATATCCTCTCGAATTGTATGTGTTTGGTCAACCACCTGGACCTTCAAGGTATCCGGTAAGTATGAGATAATTGAAGGTGGCTTCTATCCATATACCGCTTCAAACGGAGTCATGCGTGTAGTTGTATGGTAGGAAGTTTTGTACCACCATTCAGCTAGGGGTAACCATTGAGCCCACTGATTTTTCTTTTCAGAGGAAAAACACCTCAGATATGTTTCCAAACACTTGTTGACAACTTTTGTTTGACCATCATTCTGGGGATGATAAGCTATGCTGAGATGCAATTGGGTGCCCTGTATCTTGAACAATTCTTGCCAAAAATTGCTTGTGAAAGTTGGGTCACGATCAGAAACAATAGAGTGCAGCATGCCATGAACTTGAAGACCTGGTCCATGAAAATTTGAGCCACTATGGATGCAATAAATGGGTGTTGAAGAGCACAGAAATGAGAATACTTGGAAAGGCGATCCAAAACCACCATTATGACTGATTTATTTCCCAATTTGGGTAAACCGGTAATAAAGTCCATAGAGATATCCTTCTAAATAGCAGGTGGAATCGGAAGCAGTTGTAGTGTGCTTGGAGATTTGACTATTTCTCCCTTGTTGCGTTGACACACATCACATTCAATGAAAAAATTATGGATGTCCTGTTTCATACCATCCCCAAAAAAAGAACGTTTGACCCTGTCATAGGTTTTGGTGAATTTGGAGTGCCCCGCTGTGGGTGTAGCATGAAGCTCAGAAAGTACCGTGGATTTAAGCTTTGATTGTTTACTTAAATACAAATGAACTTTTTATCGAAGCTCACCTTGGATCCAAGAGTACCCTGGGGGAGCTAGAGCATTGGGCTACAATTGCTGGATCAGATGAGAACAACTTGGAGCCAATCTGGTACAATGAAGGAAAGAGAAAAAAGGGATCCTTCTTCATATTTTCGGGACAGTGCATCCTCCACCACATTGTCTTTTCCTTTCTTGTAAATGATCTCATAATAATATCCAAAGAGCTTAGTCACCCATTTTTGTTTCTATGGGGAGGAAATGCATTGTTCTAGAAAGTACTTGAGGCTTTGATGGTTTGTCTTAATTTGGAAACGTTGCCCCAAGAGATAAGGGCGCCATAGATCAACGACATGCAGAATAGCCAACATTTCCTTTTCATAGATGGGTTTTCCCAGATTCCTTTTAGATAGTTTCTTGCTGGTGAAGGCCAAAGGTCGACCCTCTTGCATAAGGACAACACCTATTCCTTTCCCTGAGGCATCACATTCCAACAAAAAGGTCTTTGTGAAATCAGGAAGGGACAGAACCAGAGTGGTGCACATGGCCATCTTCAAGGTTTGGAAATATTGAGCAGCGGCTGGAGTCCAAGTGAAAGAGTTCTTTTTTAGGAGAGCAGTGAGAGGTGATGCAATCTTTCCATAATTCTTAACAAACTTGTGATAATACCCTATTAATCCCAGAAATCCACGCAATCTTTTGAGAGTCTTCGGGTGTGGCTAGTATTGCATAGCTTCAATCTTTTTTAGATCCACCTTAACACCATCCTTGCCAACCAGATGCCCCAAGTATTCTACTTCTGAGGCACCAAAAGAACATTTAGACTGTTTCAGGAAAAGTTGGTGCTAAGAGAGTATATGGAGAACTCGATCCACATGAGTAAGATGGTTTGTCCAGGTTTTTCTATAGATGAGGATATCATCAAATAAAACTAAGACAAAATGACAAAGAAAGGGACGAAAGACATGATTCCTGAGGCTTTGGAAGGTGGAGGGGGCATTACACAAGCCAAAGGGCATGACCAAAAACTCATAGTGGCCCTCATGAGTTTGAAAGGCTATATTGGGAATGTTTGCCTCTTTCATATGTATTTGGTGATAGCCCGAGTCAAGATCAAGTTTAGTAAAGAATTGGACACCACTCAATTCATCTAGGAGGTCATCAATGACAGGAATGAGAAATTTTTCTTTAATGGTCAGTTTGTTGAGGGAACGGAAGTCACTACACATTCTCCAAGAACCTTCTTTATTTAGGACCATGATTGTAGAATAAGAGTAAGGGCTCATACTATGGCAGATAACACCTGCATTAAGGAGTTCCTAGACTATTTTCTCAATTTCATTTTTTTGTGAAAAGGGGTGGTGATACAGATGGATATTGGGAGGAAGGCTTCCAGGTACAAGGGGAATGGGATGATCATGAAGACCGTGGGAAGGAGGGAGTCCTTGGGGAGTGGAAAATACCATTTGATGTTTAGAAAGGAGGGCTTGGAGGTCTTGTGGCACCGGGGGTGTCTATGTTGCTTGTATGGCATGGAGTTGGGCAATGACACCAGAATGACCTTTTTTTAGCATCTTTTCCATGCGATGGGAACTAATGACCTCAGGTGAACCAATAGTGATGCCTTGCAATTTATATTGGTGGCATTCTTGGTTGAATTTCATGGTTAATTCATTAAAATCCATGAGAATGGGACCCAAAGTCCTTATCCAGTTTGCACCCTACACAATGTCACAACCGCCCATGTCTATAGCAAACATATGGGATTTTAGGTGGTAGTCACCGATTTGGGGATGCACATTTTCACAACACCCTCCACATTTCATGGAACCACCATTAGCAATCATGATTTGGAAATTGTTGATGGAATGGATGTAGTAATGAGTTTCTTGGGCAATGCGGTGATGAATAAAATTATGGGTGCTTCCACTATCAACCAAAATGATGACCTTTCGATGCTTGATGTAACCAATTAACT
Source organism: Picea engelmannii (assembly GCA_009831015.1). Classification (NCBI taxonomy): domain Eukaryota; kingdom Viridiplantae; phylum Streptophyta; class Pinopsida; order Pinales; family Pinaceae; genus Picea; species Picea engelmannii. The sequence continues at coordinate 434,279 of ML784493.1, forward strand.
TGAGGGTTTAGGGGGTGGAGAAGCCAGTGAGAGCATTGAGGGAAATGATCGGTTCCACTTCGGGAGGTTCTGAGGGAGGGGTTATGTCAATGATTTCAGGTGACTTATACACAAGGGGAGTTTCAACATCCTCTTCCAAAATATCCTCAGAGATGGCCATAAAAATATTTTGTTCCTTACACTTGTGGCCTAGGAAATATTTGTTATCACAATTATAACAAAGGCCTTTGAGTTGGCATTCAACCATTTCAGCCCTGGTCAATTTTTGGATCTTTAGTTTGGCGGAGGGAGTAGTGGGATTTATCGGTTTAGGGTGAGGGATAAAGGAGGGTTTACGGTTTTGAGAGGATACAACCTGTTGTGCTTCTTTATCTTTTTTAGTAGCCTCCACCCAACTCGAAGGTCGAGCCATGAGGACATGAGATCGAATCTCATCCTTGAGGCCATTGATAAAACACTCTCTAAAGAAAGCATTAGTCATGCCCTCTGTTCGAAAATCGAGGCGCTCAAAGGAAGCTATGAAGTCTTATACTGTTCCTGATTGTTTCAACTTTGTCAAATAGCACAAATGGTTGGTGTCAGTGTGAAAGCATTCATAAAGCTCATTCACAAATTGGGTCCAAGCAATATACTCTTGACGAGAAGTTTTTCTCCATTGCCACCATTGCTAATGTTCTTGATCTAGATGGAGAACACCATACCAGAGTTTGTCCAAGTCATATGTAATGCCATATAAAGAGAAATAATGTTCCATTTGGGTTAACCAACCAGTGGGGTCTGAGCCATCAAATTTGTTCCTATCCACCCACGAAAGGCGTAGGTCATGTTGAAAGTGATGGTGTTTAAAGATATGGGAATGGGAGGAATGTTCACCTTCAGTCTTTGGAGGTGCATCAGAGAAAGGGTCATTTGTAGGGATCTTCAGTTTGGTGCAGAGTGATGCAAAGATAGATTCATTCTAGGTGGTCAGTTCTTGTTTGACTTCCTCCATTGAGGACTGCATGGTTGTATTTATGGTTGTATTGATGGATGTATCGATGGAGGAAACAGTGGCACTGATTTGTTTCACTTCTTTTTGGGTCTCGAGGAAACCATATTGCAAGGTGTTGAAGTGAGCTTCCAGGTCTTGGCTATGGGTATGGGCCATGAGGATGGGTGAATTGAAAAGGGGTGGGCGGGGTAAAAACATTTTCTGAAAAAATGATATGGATGAATGTGATAAGGGCGAAGAAATGGATCCAATGGAATAGATCTCAAATAATAGTCATACTCTGGTTTGAAGAATACTGTAGTGATGAAATCCTGAAATGCTTATTAGCTTAGATCTACCCCATACACCTATCAGATCTATCACAACAATGCAAGAACAACATATCAAGGAAAAATAACACAACATCAATCACAGACACAAGATAGATATACGTGGTTCACCCTCTCTCTAGGGCTACGTCCACATAACTGTGCTTTATAATATATTAAGATGAAAACATACAATTATGATCTATGCTCTTAACCAGTAGATCTCTCTCTTCTCTCTATCTATCCCCCTTTCTATGCACCCAGCTGCAGAGTTGATATTTGCACCCAACTGAATATCTTACAATACCAGAAGGCTCTCACACTTATCACTCCTCTCTCACACAACAATAATCTCTCACAATAAAACAACAACTAGATCGAGTAACCCGAACCTAAACCAACCCTCTTCCCTCATATAGGTTCTTATTGATACATTAAAATCACTTACCGACATCCTTAGTTCAAAACCTAGGTGTCTAAAACCCTAGATAACAAAACCCTAGGTCAACTTGACCCACGTTTTTAGGGTCTCGCTATCTTGTCTTTCCTTCCTTCTTATGCGGTGCTCCAAAGCATCTAACGGTGGATTTTTCCACTTGCTGAGTTGTCCATGATCCTTCTTCCTTATTGATATGTCATCCTCGATCTCCTTGTTCAACGACTTGATTTCTTGGGCTTCGCTCCATCTTTTCTTCTCTTTTGCTCACTTCGACCCAACAAGAGTCATTGTATCTTCCATCCAGTTTGCATTCTGCCTTTTCTTCCTTGATCTTCGCTTCTTTCCTTAACCAAGGGCCAACAATTAACATGTCCTCGTAGGTGTTGGTGTATGGGAATATATGTTTTTCCATCAGGGTCGAGTGAATCTCTCTTATCTCCACTGCATGTGCTTGATACTTGACTAAATTGGCACTTAATTATTGCAGCATAACTCGAGCTTTGATCCGGTGTTCCATAAACTATCACACCTGACCTAGAGCCATGTTTGTCACCTTTTATACTTCTTCATCCCATGATGAATCTTGTTTGATGTGTGATTTGACTATGTCATGCAAGTCAACAAAGTCATCGGGCATGCAGAACTCGAGGAGTCTGATATCCTTCATTTCCTTGTTTATTTTGACCCAACTCTTCTTTCGCTTGGCCCATTTTTTGTGAATAGGCCGATGAGGCTCCTAAGCCTTCTTTTCCCAATACTCAGTTGATTTCTTGATGCGGTCGATGTTTCTTTCTCTTAACACCCAGATGACGTGCTCTTTGGTGTCTTGACCCTTTTGCACTGCACTGATATACTCTATTATTTCCACAGTCTGTTGCACTTTCTCATACCACCTCTCCATATCTTTTCACGTCGCAAGTTCCATGAGGGTGTCTTCTTGAAGCTCAACTTTCCTTGTAGTGAATAGGTTTTGTTCATCAGTAAACTTGATGTAGGCCTCCTTGAATTCACTCCTTAGGTACACCACAACTTTTGTGGTGTCTTAATAGTATTTCACCAAGTGGCGCAAATGTTCTAGTTCCTTCAGGGCAACAACCAACTCCTCTTCATATCTTTTATCTCTGTCCAAGGTGGAATCTGTGATTTCCATCCTTGCACCAATGAGTTAAGACATATTAGCATGCTCTGTGTTGATCAGATGTTCCTCTATAGTGATGAGGATGGAGTGATCTAAAGTGATCCTCTTCTTCTCGGTGGTCCTCTGGACGATAGCCTTCCTTTTACGATCATACGCTATGGCATTTATGTCAGCTACTTTGTCCACAGGTTTGGGAATCTGCTGATCTCCCCAGGTGAGCATATTCCCCAGACTACCAATGGTATATAATTGTTCAAGATTGGGTTCTTGAACTTCCTCACCATGCTTTGAAGGCCTTGCTTCTACCTGTCAGTCATAGAGGGTTTGAGTACTGATTAAAATTGATACATCGGGAGTAGGCTCAGTAATTACTTTTTCAACGACCATTAAGACAAGGATTTCCTATTGTGGGGATTCTTCCTTTAGCTCATCCGACCTTGGCTCATCCTTCAGAGTGTCTGCTTGGGTCTCCAGTGCATCGGTCAACTTAGTGTGTAGGACACTTTTGGCTTCTTGTTATTTTTGTGGAACCTCCTAAATTTGGGCGTCGGGAAAAGGGGAAGATGTCTTCTCTGGTCCCTTTTCTTCTTCGATATGTACAAGGGTCACAAGGGATACTATTGGGTTGTCATCATCGTCATATATATTTATCAACTCACTTAAGGGATTTGACATGTTGGTCCGGTTGGTCCTCTATGATGCTTCGACAGTCCTTGGCTGAGCCAAAACATCTGTCGGTGATCTGGTCAGCTGCGTTGTGAATTCTAGGTCATCTAACCCAGTAATATCATCAAGGTCTATGAACTCAAGGCCACTTGGTCCCATCTAGCTTCCATCCGGATTGTCTTCAGGGATCCTTTCCATGTTTATGATGTATGGGTCATCTTTGAGTTGATCGATTATCTTCTGTGCATGTTATAACATGAGTAACCTCCTCTCCTGTGCGTCCTGAGCCTCGAGGGAACTTCTATTTTGTGTCAGGGTTACCAGGGGAATCTCTATTGTTTTAGCCACTACATGGGGGGATTATGCTATTTCAGATGCTATCATTTCTTCTCTAACCCTAAGGGCCCCTTGTTCCAATTGTTCTAGTATTGTTTCCTATTCATCCAGGCTCATGGATCTAAACCTGGTCATATTAGGGTTGGCCATCCTTTCCACAAATTCATCCCAATCTTGGGAATTTTCCGTGAAGACCTCATCCTCAAACTTATCATGGGCATATGGCCAACAGGATGACACTTGTGATACATGCTTCAAGACTAGACCCTTTGGGTCATGTTTTCAAAAAAAAATGGTATGGAATCCGAACTCCAATTGGCTCAGTCCTTCCTACTTGGCTTGAGAGATGTCATTTACTAGGTAGAAACCTATATGGAATCCATAAGGTATAAATGATTTCTTCTTATCTTTCACCAGAGTAGAATTATAGCCTTGTAGGATAGTTTGGTAGCATATCTCCCCTACTACTAGTCAATTAGGAACATGCACAGGTAGGAGATGAGGTGCTCCATTGGCTCTGGATACCCTAATGTAGGTATCACGTTTGTCCAGATACCATTGGCCATCCTTTTCTATCACCTTTTTTGTCACAGCCGATAGCCTCAGACACTCTTTCTTGAAAATAATAAATGAATGTGCGTGATGAATTCATCGAAGATAAGGGATTATGATTTTTTGTACCTATTCTCCCATAAAATGCCGAAGAAAATGTGGACCAGGAGTTCTGAGGCATGCCAACTCAAGTTCATGCCAACAAATACATTCTTGGCGCATATGACATCTAATAAATACAAATGCATGTAGAAGGATGAAGTATCTTCTTCTTTTGGTGTCTGAGCCTGTTGTCTGCATATGCTCAACTTATTTGAAATGTTGGGTCCCCAATTGAAATATCTCTAAGAAATGACCACTGTGTAAGCTAGAGGCATCCATGCCTCTGAAAACCTGGAACAATATTTCTCCCCATACAACCGACAGATGAGGGCCATTAGATAGATATACGACTCCCTTAAGTTGGTTGTCTAGTACCAACTGGAGGTTCGATTGGTATATTTCTTGTCTTTTGTCCACCATGAATCCATCACCTGTCCGGTGTCATGGAGCTCGTAGAAATTTATGACAAAATTTGTGTTCAGTGACTCCTCCGGGTCTCTAAGATTATAATAACTCTACACCTCTATCGGAAGAAAAGCCCCGACATACTTGCCATTGATGTCATTAAACAAACACTTTTGTGTGTTCATGTGGTCAATGAGACACTTTAGGATTTCTATGTACGGGAACACTGGAGTTCTTCTTACCACCATGTGCAGGTATGATCTTCAAATGTTCGGAAAAAAATCATCATTGAGCTTCCTCATATCGGGATTGATGTGCAGGATATATTCTGGTAATTCTTCCTAGCTAATCTTCTTGAAGAGTTATCCCCGGTGTGGGAGTAGAGCCTTGGTCCCTATGCTTGCCTCCGTGTCTCCAAAGGCCATATTTTGAGTGAAAGCCTTATTTTCATATCTCATGATTACCGGTTCTGACCTTGGAGCAAATTCTAATTGTTTTGCTGCCCCTGGGGACAAGCCTTCTCCCACCTTTGGTTCCTTTATCTTTGACGTTCTTGGAGATCACCTGGTGGTTGGTTTTCTTGGAGGCATTTTTCCTGCAATTGAAACAATCCTTTAGGGCCTGTGTATAGAGAGATATTTCATAAAAATGTATATATGAAGTGAGAACAAAGAAAATTTAGACTGGTACATACATATAATGCTTGCTAAACCTTGTTGTTTGATACTCACAGGATCTCAGAAGATTTTGAATTGCTCATCTCGCTTCTCTGGATACCCTGAAAACTCCTTTGCGCACCAATTGGTCTCGTTTACATTGAATAAAAGGAATGTAAATAGGGAAGAACTTACCATGTTGTATCAACCGATTAATTCAGATGATGAGTGAAATTCAAATAAATCTATCACCAGATCTCTGCAATTTAATTCATCGTGGGTTGACGATGAAGGCGCAGAAGGTGAAGTGTTCTATCGGTAATTTCAAATGGTTTTTTTTTTATTCGCACATGATGTAGTAACTAGTGTGAGATTTGGCATTAATTAAACTCTTAAAAGCTAAGAATCTAATCGTATCTAGTGCTAAAATGCCCCATCGTGTCTCTTTCCTAGTGGGTGGGTCGAGGATCAGAAATGTGTTATGGATGTTTTCGTTAATATCCTTCTACAAAAAACCTCTGATGTTGATCGGTTCCATCGTATAGTGCTAACATGGCAAAATTGGCTTAGTGCACGTGACAATGAAGATGGGTGACTTAACTCACGAGTATTAGTCGGAGTCAGGAATTTATTCAAGTTGTGTGTTCTTAAACTAAAATTGGGATTTTCGAAGATGAAAAGGTATCGTGGATCAACAATCGAGGATAAACCTATTGCAAATTTTCCTTTGGGTTAGCATCTTCAAAAAAAAGCTGATACCGAAACGCTTTGAGAATCGGTGATCGGGGGAAAACTTCTTATCATGGTCGCAATTTTCGTCGTGATTTGGTTTTCTTTGATTCTGACAAGCACATCGGTATCGACTATCGACGATATTGTTTCCTTTCCTTTTAAACGTTACTCCCTTCGCCTTTTGTCGATGCCAAAGGGTACCGGTTTTCGATGATCTCCATATGTGGTACTTGTCATGAAATGAAACTTCCTTTCGCCGATATCGATGAAGATCGATGCTCGACGACTGAGGTTTTCCGAGTGATTCCTTTTCACCCTTTAATTTATTCCGATGTTGAATCTTGAGCACATCAGGTGAAGTGTTTTGGTGGGAAATTACTTAAGTGTTAGGCCCCTTTTTTCTAATTTATTAATTTTAAAACAGACTTGAATAACTCATGATAATTAGGAGAACAAGCAAAGTCAAAAAATTTATCAAAAGAAAAATCGAATTCAGATAGTGCAAAATTAAGTGGTACCCAAAAACGTTAAAAATTGACATAGGATTTTTTAGGGTGTGTTGAGTGCTCAACAACTTCATCAAGAAAGACTTTTTAGGTGGGACAGTTGAAGCATGCATTCCAAGTAGATATTTGCAGGATCCCTTTCAAAAACTCTTGGGAGTAATTCAAAAATATTTCACCTGTGAGGGAAGGTTTGATAGGATACATTCGCGTCACATTAGATTGTTGATGCATTTCATAGGAAGGATATTGTTAAATATTCCTTTCTTCTTGCACCAAATCCTCCGATAAATGGCAGACAATGCCCGGGGTAAAGAAGATCAGTCAAGGAGGAAACTATCTCATGTCTCAGTGATTAAGTTGTTGGTAGTTGAGGAGTTAAGGCAATTGGTAAATGACTGGGATTAGTTTCTACTTACAATGGGAATTCCCAAGGATCCAAAAGGAGATTTTCCTCTACCCACTAAATTGTTAAGATCACACTGCATAGAGGTTGAAACAGGAAAGGCTGCAGAGGAAGGAAATATGTTGGAATCCCTATCCCCCCAAAAGCTGATACCTTGGAGAAGGGATAGGCCAAGGAAGAACAAGAAATCTTAGGAGGCCCAAGTCCTGAGTGAGCCAATGGGGTAGAAGGAGGGGGAAAAACACCAAAAGAACAAATTTTCATGAGCCATAACAATAGATGAAGCAAGCACATCTTTCTATTGTTGAGATATACCAGGAAAACAGAGGGCTGAGACAAGAGTTAGCAACGAAGACCCTCGAAGCATCAACATCACAAGGCCACGACAAAAACATGGTTTGGCTCAAGAGATAGCTTAGGGAAGTGCATGATACAATCATATAGTTTCATGAAGTGTAGAGGATGTTGGAAGAAAGGAATGTGAAACACTTCAAAGAATGAGAACCGACCATGGATAAATTCCGCATGCCTCTGGAAAATGCACAGAAGAAGTTGAAAGGGAACGCGGTTCTGCAAAAGCAAATGATGAACCTAAAAAGAAGAAACTGGTCTCTTAGGAGAATGCTTCAGGTATCAAAACTGCAAACGTGACTAGAAGCATGATCGACTGACTTCTTTTTTTGTTTTCTCAGACGTAGCGCGAACTTTGTTTCCCCGCGTCCTTTTTCCTACAAGGGGTTAGGGACTCTGATAGATACCCATGCAGAAAACATACGACAGGAAATGATAGAATCCCATCCATTGCAAAGGACATGTGTATATTATACATGATATGGTTTGAATAAATGAATTTTTCCCTAGCTGGGGTCATCATTTTGGAGGCATCTACAATGGTCTGCACTCACACGCCACATGCACGCACTAGTAAATGATCACAAGATAGAGATCAAGGACGTTACAATGTGTGGTAGGAGTCTAACATAACACTTGATCATCCAGATTCCATCTGAAAGGAAAGAATTGACACATCACTCTCTAACAATGAGATCTTGTTGATGACTGAACCACTGCAGCAAAGATGAGTGACTATGATGCGACCGAGTATAGTCAGTTCCTATTTTTAGCAAAGTTCCATTCGAGGAACCATCTGACAAAGAGTAGTCAAAACCTAGTTTATAGGGATAGTAGTTATAGAACAGGGTATCCCGAGAGGAACACCCTTGTCTATATATTCCCTCTTTTCGATGTAAGCTAGGTTGGTTGGCCAAACAGTGTAGACAATGACTATTCATTGTAACTTTTTTGATCCGATTGAAACTTAATGCAAAGGTCCTGAAGCTTTGATGAAAAGATTATAACGATGATAGTTTGATGTATTGTACTCTTTCTTTTCATATGTTCTTTCCTATGTTCTTTATATTCACATCTGCATTCTTTGTCTAAATCAGAACGTGATTTTGAATCTAGAATTCACCACGCAGTGCTCTAGATTCGCGCCATTTAGACGAACTATGTTTCTTCTAAGAGAACTCCGAATTCATTCCCAGTGGTGCTCTGCATTGCTTCATGTGTTTTTCTCTCACCAAACTCAACGATTTTAAACTAAAAGACTATTTCTCATTTAGCCTTTATCCTCTTGAGTTCAGTCACTGAGTCATTTGTTTCTACCAGTTTCTTAAATTGACTCTATAGTCCAAGGTCTTGCTTTCTTTCGATATAGAACCCGATAATATTGTTTAAAGGTGTTAAATCTATCTGATAGCTTAAATTCATATCCTGTATAAAGACCAAGTCTCCAGAGAGAGCCCTCTCCAGGTGCGAAAGGCTAGTTTTGGACATCAAAGTTGGTTTGTAGGTTGTCATTGTCATTCGTCTTCTCAGTCGAAGGAAGTTTACAGAGTGCTAACATTCTGGCACCGTTGTCGGGGAAAAAAATGAATAAAGTTTCTCAGGGATAACGACTAAAGCTATAGTTTTGACCCTTGAGGGTAACGGTGGGGAGAAAATATGTATTGGATGAAACCTTTACTTTGGTGATTCCAATGAAAGATACAAGTAGCACATAGTAGCACCATTAAGAAAAATTGTCTTCGAAGACCATTTATACCAGATCCAAACATGACCCTAACCTTGTAGAGCCTGTGTATGATCCCAAGATACTTCTTCCCAGGGTAAGGGAGCAGGCACAAGACCGATTCTATTACCTATATAGAAATTTGTCCTTGCCTAAGGACTAGGCTCAAAGAATTGACGATCTCGACTTTGATACCCTTTTCGAACAAACTTTGTTCAAGTCTAAATCAGAAACCAACTTGGACCATATAGTATTTGACGAGGAGATAGTTTGATATCTAATCCAACAAGCTTCAAATATCACTCAGAACATCCCCCAAATCTTGAAGCCCCTTAGATAAATGGCTTCTAGATTCACCCCCCTTGTTTTACCGACCCAACTGCAAGATTTTCCCTAGAACTATAGCCAGAGGATCAAGCTATATGATGCCGAGAGAAATACATCTCCCTGAAATCACCTAGATTGGTTCAATGATTTTGTTGATCTGCAAGAGGTAGACCACGTCGATGTGAAGATGAATTTGTTCGCACTGAAGTTTTTTGGGGAGGTTAGGAAGTGGTTCAAATACCTCCCAACAGCAAGAATTCCATACTTTGCCACGTTCAAAATGTATTTCATTACTAGACGGGGATACAAAAAGAATCCTTTGCAACTAATGATGTAGTCCAACAATATGAAGAGAGCACTGAAGGATACGGTGCAATAATTCTCATCCCTTTTCATGAGGATCTGTTACACATTATTTTGTCATCCCTATGATCGTTAATGATGTAAACCTATCTGTTTCCTTCAAAGGGGTCAATGGCCTGAGTTCCTAAAGAGAGAAGGGAGAAGAACTTTTCCTGAGAAAAGAAGTTGCATTTTCCTATGTAAAAACCTTATAAAAAAGGAAGTTCGCAGGTTGCTATATAGGCAGGGTGCGAGAATGACCCATTCTCGTAGGTTGCACTATAGCTAGGGTGCGAGATGTTCACAAGTTTCTCTATAGCTAGGGTGCGAGAATGCCTGCACGTGGGAAAAATGAGTGTTTTCTCGAATCTTCTAGAAGGAGAAACTTCTATGGTGAGGTGGCATCCAAATGGTTTGGATCTTACTTGCTTTCATGATTTAGTGGGATCATCCTAACCTCCCCACCTTATCCTCTTCAACTTATAAAAGGAGAGGAGTTCTCATGGAGAAAGTTAGCTTGGGTTAGCTTTGTTGGTTCATGAGCTTTTTTTGGTTGGCTTGGAATTATTAGCTTGGTTGGAGTGGCTTTGAGATTTTCTTTGTCAAGATAAATTGTGAATATCATTAGATCTATGCTCTCAGAATTATTGGAGTCAAAGTGTGTGGGGAATGAAGGACAGTTGGAAGGGACCTTACAACATCAAGGCCATGGTTGTAATCTCTCTTTCACATTTAATATGATATAGTAATATGATTCTTTCCCATAAAGCTATTTTCACTTTATTGTGTAATTCCTTGATCATACACATAGGTTAACCTTTGAATATATTGTGCTTTCTTCACTTTGGTTGGTTTGTGTTGTCTTGGTCTTGGCTGAATGAGAGCACTGGAGAGAAGATGGAGCAACAAAGACCATAGGAAGTGATAATAAGGTATGTTCTTTGTTCTTGCCTCCTATTTAATTCAATGGTTAGAATCTAGAGAAAGAGTCATGTTCTGTCTTGCTTTGTTCTAGATCCAGGTGGATCTAGGGAGATCAGTTTGTGTCTGCACTTACGGATTTATCCAATAAAAAAATTGGCAACTCCACTGGGGAGCGGATTGTTTCCTAGTTAGTATAGTTTGCCTTGCTTTGATTGCTTGTTTTCTGGTCTCTAAGTCTGTGGGAGAGGCATTGAGACTCTTTGGATTTGAAAGTTCACTCAAATTTTTTGTCCTTTTTCCAAATTTTGTGTTTACAGACATTCTCGCACTGTACCCTTTGGTGGCCTGTGAGAATCATCTGAGTTCGCAACCTACTGTGTAATCCAGTGCGAGATGTTTGCACCCTACCTGTGTCCATCCTACGAGAATACCTAATTCTCGCACTGTACTCTACTGCTAGCCTACGAACTTGTTTATAATTTTTTTTGGATTGGGTCTTGTCATTTTTTGATGCCCGGTTTTGCTTTGAACAACTGGATTGAACTTTTGGAGCCTATATTGATCTGTTTACAGTTTGCTTGACATCTTTTGAGTTGTTTTTAGCCACTTTTGCTTTGTTTGTTTTTGAAGGATTAGTCTCTTGCTTTGAGTGTCTTTCAATTACAAAGCGTGTGCTTTCTTTAGAATTGTTTAGGGAAAGATCATATTTCTTCTGAATAGTTCGCTTTAAAAGAAAACTTTTAGTTTGGGTTTCTTTGTTTTAAGAAAGTTCATTATTTCTTTTAGTGAAAATTTTGAAACAAAAAGATTTAATTTCTTGCTTTATAGTAGATTGGGGGCATTCTTGCATTTGAAGTAGCGGAATTGCATTGGTGTACAATACCTTTTTCTCATTTCTTGAGAATATTGATATTGATGAGTTTAATAGACTTTGGGACATGTGCATATGGGAATGATAAATGTTTTCTCCTTCTCGTAGCATAGCTTTCATCGAAATGAAACGATTGCATCTTCATATCTTTGCATAATTTTCGAGTCGGTCAAAACACCATATTGTCCACGCTATCTTCCTTTTGAGTAACAACAGCCATAAAATAAAGCGCTTATAAAAATTGATTAGACATTTTTATCTTTTCTGGTAGCAAACCTACATTAGATTAGTTGTAGGGCTTTGGAATAGATGTGAAAGATAACTTTCCAAAGTTGCAAACAAACATAGAATCTTGCGTTAGGGAGCGGTTAAATCCACTTATTACATTTTGTCCTGGGAAGCCCTTCTAACACAAGGGTCAAGCACGAGGTCCCATTGAGACTAGCAGAGTTACTCACCCTGCTTTGTTGGTCTTGGTGTAGAGATTGCACGTATTACGGGGATCACTCAAAGGTATACCCACAATGATGAGTGGAAGCCTCTCAAGTTGATTTCGGGCTAGATACCCTGCCCTTTCGTGTGGATCGGACTGTCGACTATACCCCCAAGCTTTACTGTTGTCAGTGGTAACCTTAGTGACCTATCTCTTTAGGGTCTTTACACAAGGTGACTGTGAAGGGGCAAGTCTTCACGGTACCTGGAATCGACATTGGCCAAACTCACTCGGGCTCCTTGGAGGGTATACCCACGATTATGTGTGGGAGCTTGCACCAGGGTGTAAGTCCGTTAAGCAGGTCGTTAACGTAACTTTTCCACCCG
>ML784493.1:458824-495470 GCA_009831015.1 Picea engelmannii
TTATTGGGGAATGTGCACCTCCTCTTTGAGTGAGATATTTATTCCTTAATTAATGATTTTTGTCGTTACTATTATTAGTAACTACTATTTCGGGTCAGTTAAGTGAGTTGGAACTGCTTCTCTTGTCAGTTAAGTGAGATTAAATGAGCTAATTCACATCACTTGAATCTTGTGGACATTAATGAGTGTGTGACATGTATATTTAGTGGTCTAGGTCTAACTATGTGGTCTCCCTTAGCTTATGACACATATTTTAGCTATTTCTAGCTTTTTTTTACTAGAATTTCTATGTTGGAAATTCTATATATTCACCTCCTCTTTTCTTTTTGAGAATGGTTTCTCATGTATATTCATTTTTTATTAATATAATTATTTGATTTATGGGGCAAAAAATTTCTCTCATCTCTTGAATATCAACAAATTGCATGTGTTCAATTTAACTAGAGTTCTAGATCTATTGGGGTTTATGCAGGAATTCGACATGGTATCAGAGCTAGATTGAGTCTAATGGATTGCACAAGGTTTTATTTGCAGGTATAGATCATTAGGAGGCACATAAAGTAGAAATGTATCATCTCTCTTAGCCCACAAAACTCATTCTAAATCCTTTCAATTACTTTGAATGGAAGATAGAGATCTCTCTTCTCCTCTGAAGCAAAGGGCTTTATTGGGTAACAATGGGAACGAAGAAATAACCGGCTGTTGCAATGGAGAAGATAAAGTATTTCAATAATTTAGATGAAGCAATTGGGATGATATGCCTATAAATTTCCAGTGGTCTCCTCTTTCATGTCAATAGAGCCACTACTCCTGATGTGGTCTGGACCACATTGGAAGGACTATTCGGCAAGCAAGATGCAATGAGAGTGCATCAACTGGAGAATGAACTCATATCCCTAAGTGAAATTAATTTCAGAAACCTGAAAGAATTCTTCACCAATTTCAAATCCATCCTCATTTAACTTAATGCATGTGGAGTCACGAAAGAAGAAGAACAACTCATCCTTTCAATTCTCTCAAAATTAGGCCCTAGATATTCCGTATTTGTGTTGTCTTTTCAAGCATCTAAATTGACTCAGGAAAAATGGAAAATTCCTCCATTGAATGATTTCATTGCAGAATTGACTCAAGATAAATCTAATTTAGTCCAAATGGGTGCCATCAAGTGTTTCAAGAACCAAGCACTTGTGGCTACTAATGCTCCAAAGAGCAGTGGAAAAGACAAGAACAAAGGAACGGGTAAATTTTCTCAATCGAAGAAGGAGAGATCTGCACAATCTTCAGATAACTCTTCTGAGACTAAGGGTAAGAAGAATAAGGAAAGAACACTTTGCAGCTACTATTTCAAAGGTTTTCATCCTGAAGAAAATTGCATGAGGAAGACTATCAATGACATGGCTAAGCAATTGCAGCAACAAAATCTCATGGTGCTTGAAAATCCAAAGAAGAAAGATGATAACAGAATGGGAGGGAGAGCATGATATGGTCATGATTTAATGGCTGTCACATCCACTCCATCATCTCAGATCATTTATTCAGGTGCATTGAACCATATGGCTACATCAAAATAGAATTTTCCTCCATCGAAGAAAGCACCAGTTCCCCAATTTACTTGGGAGATGCCATACCCACAAAGGTGTGCGGAGAAGGAATTGTTGATCTTGAAGGGAGCTGCTTCAAAAATGTGCTTCATTTTCCCTTGCTGTATGAAAATATTCTCTCGATATATCAGATCACTCATTCTGGCTCTGGAAGGAAGGTGGAGTTCACTTTGGACTCTGCAGTGATTACCGACATTTCCACAGGCTCACAACTTGCACATGAAATTGCAGATCACGGTTCTCGTTTGTATTTCTTCTCCCACTTTGTTCCTAAATCTATTAGCATTGTATTTTTGTTACAATATAATGATATCATCAGGTTATGGAATGAAATATTTGGCCATATAAACTATAATTACTTGGATCAACTCAACAAGGAAAACATGGTAGAAGGATTGCCAGCTATTAAATTCACAAGCGGTGTATGTCAAGGATGCATTCTTGGCAAACATCCAGAGAAAAAGTTTGACAAAGGGAAGGAATAGAGAGCTTCTTCACCTCTTGAGCTGATTCAAAGTGACATCGTGGGCCCACTCCCACAGCCTTCAATCATTAAGGCTCGATATGTACTCACCTTCATAGATGATTTCTATCGCTTTACTTGGGTATTTGTTTTTAAATTAAAATCGAAAGTATTTGGATGCCTTATAGAATTTAAAGCACTTGATGAGAATGGGTCTGGGTGTAAGATTAAGATACTACATACTAATAATGGGGGGGAGTATTTCAAAAAATATATGAATAAACTTTGTATTGATGCAGGTATACAACTACAACACACAGTGCCATATACACCACAATAGAATAGTTTTGCGGAGAGGAAAAACCGGTCCTTAAAAGAGATGACAAATTGTATGCTACAGTCGAAATCATTAGCTCCCAAGTTATGGGATGAAGCTATTAGTTGTGCAGCATACATTCAGAACCAAGTTCCTCACAAATCACTCAAAGGCACCACTCCTTTTGAATGTTGGACCGGTAAGAAACCGAAAGTGTTGCACTTTCGTATTTTTGGTTCACGAGCATGGGCTCACTTTTCGACAGATAAGAGGAAGTATTTGGAGCCTCAAAGTGTTGAATGCATATTTTTTTGATATCCTGAAGGTGTCAAAGGATATATATTTTTGGACTCTCACACTGAAAAGTTCATTCTAGCTCGAAGTGTGAAGTTTGAAGAAGAATCACTGCATAATTTTTCAGAAGACCCTGCCGAGGAACCGCTTGTTGTCATTGATGAGGAGGAGTCAGAAAATTATTCGAGAAATTTAGAGAAGCCATAAGAGCATAATTTTGGGTCTGATATAGAGGATGAGGATTAGGTCATGGCTGCTCCAACTCAGTTTCCAACTTGGGCAGAGAAAACCCTACAAGATGCGGGTGAACTAGTCGGTGATCCTGCGGATACAAGAAGAACTAGATCACAGTTTTTTGGTGCTCCTCAAGCCCTGGATGCCATAGAACATTTACTACCCATACATTGCTATATGTCACTTGGTTCATATCCAAAGTCACACTCTGAGGCTGTTGGAAACCCACTCTGGGAGGTTGCCATGGATGAAGAGTACTCTGCTCTTATGGACAACAACACATGGGACTTGGTTCCACTTCCAAAAGGAAGAAAGATTGTTCGATGCCGATGGATATATCAAATGAATATTTCTACAGATGGTGAGATAAGAAATTACAAATCTTGACTAGTCTCAAAAGGATACTCACAAGTACGTGGCATAGACTACACAGAGACATTTGCACCTGTTGCAAAAATGGACTCCATTCGACTAGTTTTGACCATTGTCGCTTCTCACAGATGGGAAGTTCATCACATGCATTAAATCTGTGATCTGATCTGTGACATAGTCATTTCACTACAGTACTTCCCCATAGAGCAGCAGGTTGCAGACATCTTCACCAAGTCCTTCACTGAAAAGAAATTTTTAGAACTGAGAGCTATGCTTGGAGTGGTGGAGACAACTGAGTAGGTCACTTTTGGCCACTTAGCATTTTTTTTCCTCTTTTGGTGGGAGGGGGTTTCCCACAAGGTTTTCCCTCTTTCCTCTTTTCATCAGGATTTATTTTATGTAATGAGTACCTAAAATGGCCAAGTTGTCGGGACTCAAATTTTTTTGTCATTACAGTTAGGCTTAAGGGGGGGTGTTGGAGCATAACCCTAACTTACATTAGTTTATACCTATATTAGGCTCATATATATTGGTTAATACATTAATTTACACTTAATTTCACCTAATTTGGCCACATAGAGAATAAGGGCACCTCATCCCTAGATTTTAGGGAAAACTGCTAATTTTAGATCAAGACTCAACTCCCAGTTCTTGATTTTCTTGATTTATTCTTGATTTTATTGATTTATTCATGATTTATTCCAACTCCCCCATGAAAAAAATCATCTATTATTGGGGAATGCACACCTCCTCTTTGAGTGAGATATTTATTCCTTAATTAATGATTTTTTTCGTTACTATTATTAGTAACTACTATTTCGGGCCAGTTAAGTGAGTTGGAACTGCTTCTCTTGTCAGTTAAGTGATCTTAAGTGAGATAATGTGAATCATTTGAATCTTTTGGAAATTAATGAGTGTGTGACATGTATCTTTAGTGTTATAGGTCGAACTATGTGGTCTCCCTTAGCTTATGGCACCTATTTTAGCTATTTTGAGCCTTTTTTGACTAGAATTTCTATGTTGGAAATTCTATATATTCACCTCATCTCTTCTTTTTGAGAATGGTTGCTCATGTATATTAATTTTTGATTAATATAATTCTCTAATTTATGGAGAAAAAACTTTCTCTCATCTCTTAGATATCAACAAATTGCATGTGTTCAATTTAACTAGAATTCTAGATCTATTGGGGTTTCTGCAGGAATTCTACACTGTGTACCTTATGGAGCATCGCCTCAACATAATCCACACTTTCCATTTTCTGGGCCCCCATGGGCTATGGATCCACCATAAGGACCACCACACATTGGGGTTAATTTTGTTCAACCCTCTCCCATTCAGAAATATCAAAATTTTGAACAGCTGAACACGAAAAATCCACCCCATCAATCGAACAATACCAGAAAGAAAGGAAAAAATCAAAACAATAATAATCCAGGACCAGGAGGAAACCAAAACCAACCCCAGCAGAACCATTCTTCCAGAGGAAACCAAAACTAGGGAATCAAAACCCCCAAGGGGGGAATAATAACAAACGTCAAGGAAGGAACAACAAAAATGTTAATACCACCTTCCCTTGTGCCCTTTGCGGTGAGTTTGGTCACTATACTCACCATTTCCCCCAAATCACTGACTTTAAATAGAAGAAAGATTCTGTGAATGGACCATGTCCCCCAAAACTGCTTGCACCTCAGCAGGCCACACAACCATATGTACAACAACCACCCCCAACTGTACTACAAAACCCCATCCCACACCAAGGGGTCATAAATACCTAACCAAACATGCATCCTACCCCACCACAGTTAGGACAGTATCCCAATACGGGCACCTCTGTCGATCACACTATCCTCCTTACCAGTGAAGAAGAAGTCCTTCTAAAAACACTCAGTCGTCAGTATAGAACACCACCTGAATCTGCTCCCACTACCTCGGAAGAAATTCCAGTCACAAAAAGACCCCCTCTCACAATTCCTCGCCCTAATACTGAAACCTCCCTTTGTATTCCTTGGATCCCATTACACAGGAATGCCTACAATCCTCAAGCTAGGGCAGCTCATAATTATAATTTGGTCGATGACTTGGCACAATCCCCAAATTCCATGTTAGTCTTAGAGGTCCTTCAAACTTGTCCCACCCAGCGGAAGTCCATACTTTCCACCTTGGAAGCAGTCAACCCGACCGATACTTGACTCATCACGT
The DNA here is from genome assembly GCA_009831015.1 of Picea engelmannii. Classification (NCBI taxonomy): domain Eukaryota; kingdom Viridiplantae; phylum Streptophyta; class Pinopsida; order Pinales; family Pinaceae; genus Picea; species Picea engelmannii. Next base: position 464,307 of record ML784493.1, read on the forward strand.
TTGACCTCAATAGTGGAGAACCTTGCCTCCCTACTCTTATAGCTTTTCAAATCCCTGTAAAAATTCAAAACATTACAGTTCACCAATGCATCATTGATGAAGGTGCATGCACCTGTATCATGTCCAAATCCATATGGTAGAAACTTGGTTCCCCCAAACTCATAACATCTTCCATTACCTTAAGAGCCTACGATGGTAGACCCTCATCCCCTGAAGGACTCTTCCAAAATTTCCTCGTCGATCTCGGGGGAAAAATCATTCTGATTGACATTGAGGTTATCGACGCCCCACTCGACTGAAATATCTTGTTCAGTCGTAGCTACATGTATGCTATGAAGGCCATCACCTCTTCTGTATTCTAAACCATGATGTTTCCCCATAATGGAAAGATCATTACCATCAATCAAGTATCACATTACGATCCTAACCCTTCATCCAACATCAATAACATCCTCCCTTTTATCCACACTAATCCTGATGTCTATCCACTCATTGCGATGGGCCACAAAATCTTCAAAGACCCATCCTTGCTAGGGACCTACCACAGAGAACCACCGCTCCTCCATCCCTCTGCATAGGTATGTGTCGTATCCTCCAATGGAATGACAACTAAAACTAACCTCCGTTCCACCAATGCCTCTTTCATCCTTGACATCCCACTAGTCACATAACTTCTCCCTCAGGAATCCCCTAGAAATATTTTAGCTCGACCCATTCCTGATCTTCCCCAGGGCCAGATATCGGTTTGGGAAACCATCCCCCAAGCCCTTACCCAAATCCATTTATTTTACCCCCCACCATGTATATAAGCTTTCCAGGTCCCTGCAATGCTTACCCTTCCTAATATGGTGTTGGAAATCCTAGTTTAGTATTTACATCCACCTGAGAGGGTCCCTCAACCATCCCTCCCTCCCCAAATAGAAGGAATCCTGATGCAGATTCCCATACTCACTCCCACCATACCCCCTACATGCCCACTCACTAACGCCCCTACTACAAATGGGGGCAGGTGAAAGAAGAAGGAACCCACAACTTCACTTTCTCCCTGTGTCCAACCTCCTTGCACACTATGCGAGAAAGATGCACACCCCACCAACAAATGCCCATCTCTCCTCGAATTATGCAATCTCATCCAACTCCCTTGAGCACAACCACTGCTCATCGCTTCCTCTAGTATTGCTGCTATCTCACAGAGCACAAGTAACAAACGACTGCAAACCAAATTCGCATGCACCATATGTTCAAAATATGGCCATTACACACACCATTGGCCAACGCTACCTCAATTCTGACAGACACTAACAGATATACGACAAAGATTTTAGAAAACACCCACCTCAACTCCTGTCATTGACATCCATTATGTCACAACCTCAGTCAACAAACACATGAGATGCCCTTTCTGTCTATGCAAATCACTTGACCATTTCACATATCAATGTCCTATGATCATTGAATAAAGGTGTCATCAACTGGCCCCTATTCAAAATCAAACCCGCCCTCCTCCAACAGACCTGATAAATACCCTTACCCCATCAATTGATATGGTTCATATCTTCCCACTAGAACCTAAGGCACTCCCTTCTCCCCCTTGCTTCCTAGATGATTTATATGAGGAGTTACCCCCAAATTCCCCCAATTCTCCAGTTCAGTTCCCACGAACATTCTACGCCCGACTACAATTTTTAACCCACAATATATGGATATTTGGTTTATTTTGAGCGAACCATCGCAATCGCCCTCCATCAATCCCCCTATGTATTTATCAGAAGGAGATAATGCCATAGTGACAGCCACCAAGATCGATCCAAAGGAAAAATCCCCTGAATTGGTCGCTCAACACTTGGTGAGCTGTCCCACCATCTTGGTGTGCAACATCAAGCCCCAAGTGAAATGCTCACCCCCCAGTGCCCACTACATGATCCTCAGCTGGCCACCACTGATACGTTGAGTTTTGAGTGACCCATACACTCTCACAACCATTTCCACCATTCAACGATGTACCAAGGCGTCCATCGCCCCAATCCTCACCATTGACACGGACATAAAATCCTCTCCTGAACAATATGTCAGGGCAAGGGTAGCCAACTACCCCTCTCAAACTACCACCGACTCAGCTGGAAATAGGATTCCATGAAAAGGGAGCCCAATCAAAAAATAAACATCCTCCTCAACAGATAATACCAAGTGCTCTCCACACACAATAAAACACTGCAACTCTAGACTCCACATCGAGATCATGAATTGTAGCAGATACTTCTCTGCCCTCAACAATGGGCACTCAAAAAACTTCAGCAGCCCACAGGCCACCAAAGCACCATGAACCTCTATATCCTCATCCCTCATGACCTCCCTCAGTCGGGTCTAGTCCCTCTCTCTCCAACGGATCGACATCATCCCCAATGATCACCTGCATCCACATATACAATACTCGATCAACCATCACAAAAACACCAAAATCTCCCCTAAAAAAAAAGATAAAAAAAAGGGGAGAGAGAGGAACATAAGCTTTCTCACCCTCAGCTTTGCCTCAAAGGCACGATTGTCTTCCCCACAGGTGTGCACACATGTGCACCTATTTACCCCATAGGCGGGCATGTATGCACACCTGTTAAGCTCACAGGCATGCATTCATTGTGCGCCTGTTCACTACACAGTTGCACACTCATGCACAACTATCGACAACACAGCCATGCACATATGCGTGCCTATTTTACCAAATAGCATGCCCCCCTGCGTGGCTGTGCTATCAATCGCCCGCACACTTGGGGGGCCACAACCCTCAAAATTCACCGTACGACCATCCGTACGGTCCTATCCAAAAAATTGACACCTAACTATTGTACAGGAGGATGAGACCACTAACTTGACTCTAGCACCTCTTGGATCAGCTTCCTCGCACTCCTAGAATATCCAAATCTACTCTGCAATCTCCTCTCTCACAACTATAACAACAAGTACAAATGAGGTGGAAATGTGGGCCCCACAACTATATATAGTTCGCTTTGCCAGACTTCCAAACTCAATTCGGGGAGTTCCGAGTGTCCATTTTTCAATCCGTCTTTAGCCACGGGATCATCACCCCATCATCTACATCATGACACTCCCCAAGCCATTTTTCATCCTTAGCCCCCAGGGATCCATTTTTCCATACCCCGTTCAGGTATGCATGATCATGTTCAAAATTATCAAATAAACGGTTATATGTTCGATTATCTTCATATATTTTTCATGTCGGGTATTCGGTTGTCATGTGTGCAGGTACTTGGTCATCACACACCAGCGCGACCCCTTCAGATATTTAATCAACACTGGCATGTAATTATTCCCTCTGAATCTCAATTGCATCTCCAGTCACACCCTCTAAAATTTTCCTTTAGGGTCCCTATATCCAACTTTGTAGTACAGTCACCTCTACTGCATTTTGGGTACTATCACCCAGTAGCACTCTCCTCCACATGAGTTGTCCCATTCATAGCCCCCCTTGGCACTTTGACACTCATGTTGTTTTTAGCCTTTAGGGATGGGAGTCTCGATAGTCTTACATCATGTCATGAATCAACCACATACTCCTCCTCATTTTTCTAGCCTACCCAACGAACTCCTAGGGCACTTCCTCATGGTTTTGTTTTGACTGCACTCTTGCAACATCATTTACCATCCATTTCATCCACCTTCAGTTTGCCCATCTTCAAATTTCCCTCCATACATTTCCCTACTATAGAAACCCGCCTATGGGGCCCCAACCCCCCACTTATTTTTTAACCAACTCGCACCATCCTCAGGCCAAGCCATCTCACACTGGGGAACCCGTTTCTGTATCTGCATTATTATCCCCACTGATTTCTTATTCTTTTTGTAACTAAGCCATTGTCTCCAACATTTTACATATCTTTTTGTCATCACCTTTGGCGACCTTCTTCCTTTTTGGCAAACAAAACCCATGTCACCCTTGGCTGGGGCATTCCTTATCACCTACCCTTGTTGACATTGTCCATAAACTCTGAGTATCCCACAGGCCACCTACCTCTGCTCTTTGAGTTTGTTCACTTTGTTCCACCTCTGGCACAATGTATCCCACGTCTCGTTGTCCCCTTGACACCCAACCTAGTTGAACGGTTTCAACCACTTATACTTCGCATATATTCCCAACCAAGGGAAATCTTGTGTCTCCATGCATCTTGACTTCATTCATGTACCTCCTTAGTTCCTGACCTCACCTAGTGGATTTCACAAAACCCTTTTCTTCTTGGAGCCGCGTCTCCCTTTTTTCGACATCAGAACAGTTTCTAGAAGGGTGAAAGTATCTTGACTCTCATTACCTTTATAATGAGAAGTCTCAGACAACACATGGAGAACCATCATTGCTCTCTACTGTTGTTGAACTCCATAACATTCGAATTCAACACTTTCTCATGTTATGGTGGGTCGTACTTTGCGACTATTGCAGTTGTTTTTATATTTGTCGAAGACCTCTAAACTTTGATGGGCTATCAATTCCCATAGAATCTGTGATACTTCTTACATGTGTCATTTCCTACTGTTCATAGTATTTTCCTCATCAGAATTGTCCTCTTCCTTTATAAAAACCACCCCCGAGGGTGCTGCAGTTGTCTACATCAACACACAATTTCAGTTACTATACAACACCCTTTTTTGAGTTACATGACATGAGCATGGGGCATGCCCACATTGTTTGTACACAATTTATTTTCCACACCTTGCGAAAGGTTGGTTCCTATAGGTTACGTTCTCCCTCCAATGGGTCACTCTTGATACTCTCACCATCGCTCTTTCTTACAACAGTACTCTCAGTAGAAGAAACATTGATGAATTTCGGCTATCTGTATGCTCCTAACCTCATCCATTAGGGGAAATATGTGTTATTGGATAAATCTATAAGTGCGGACACAAACCGATCTCCCTAGATCCACCTGGATCTAGAACAAAGAAAGACAGAATAATACTCTTTCCCTAGATTTTGACTATTGAATTAACTAGGAGGCAAGAAATAATAACATACCTTATTATCGCTTCCTATGGTCTTTGTTGCTCTTGCTTCACTCCAGTGCTCTCATGCAGTCAAGACCAAGACAACACAAACCAACAAAAGTGAAGAAAGAACAATCTATTCAACAGTCACTCTATGTATATGATCAAGGAATTATACACTAAAGCGGAAATAGCTTTATGGGAAAGGGACATATTACTGTATCATATTAATGGAAAGTAAAGATTACAACCTGAGCCTTCATGTCACAACTTCCTTTTGATGGCCCTTGGCTCTGACACACACACTTTCTCACTTGCATGAAGAAGATCAACTCCTTTGGATGAGCTTGCTAGAATCTCCAAGCTACTATAGCATCAGTCCTTCACACAATTCTTTCACTAATTCTCCAATGAATCTCTTGCTTGTTTGCTTGCTTCTTTTATTAACATTTTCCATGAGAATTCCCTCAATATATAGGAGAGAATGAATTAGTTACTTGGATAATAATGATCCCAAAATATCAAGGAATCCAATACTAGGATAACCGTTCAAATGCCATCTCATCCTTCTAGAAGATTCCCTTCTAGAAGCATCAAGAATTCACCTTTTTCCTTGCTTTAGAAAGAGTTTTCACCCTAGCAGTTCAACACAGTGCGAACTTCTCGCACCATGGCTTAAAGAAGCCTGCGAGAATCATGCATTCTCACAGGTAAATATACTACTAGACTGCGAACCTCCTTCAAAAATGATATTTCTGGAAAGAGAAGAAAGTAACTTTTCTCAGGAGAAAGTTCTTATGAAGAGCCTAAGTACACCATCATCCATACATCATCATGATGACCAAGATCATGGGTAACAGAATTCCCCCCAAAGTATGAGGGTGGAACCAGTGACAGCCGATAGACTTTGTAAACTACATGTGTGTGTCAAGAACCAGGAGCACACCTAATCGGAAACCTGCAAACAACCAAGAATCTGGAGAATATATATATATATCAATTCCGAGGTAGGCATTCCCATACTCAGATCATAGAATGATGACATTATAGACATGGGTCATGGCCACCAATCATACACTGTGGATCCATTCCGTCAAAATATAGCATAGCCACCGGAATACACTATGGATCTATGCGAGAAATTTCAAATCAAGACGACATAGCCACGAGACATACAAAATGGATCTATGTGTCACAAATTATACATACTCCATTAAAACTTGGATCGCAAAGATGATATCCAGGGTCTTCAATTTCTTTGCCCAAAGTACAAATCTAACCATGTGATTACATGTGTTGAAGTCGAACATGGTAGAAACCACTTGATTACCGGTCATTGATGAAACCGTTAACAAGTGAGAGGGAAATCACCATTGATGTCAATGACTCCCAAGGTACCATAGTACAATCCATCGAGTGTGAATAAATGAGTTGAAGTCAAACATCCGATGGAATCTTTCGATCAGGGGTCAATGATGTAAACCCACTGTCGAAAGCGAGGAAACCTACCATTGAGGCATGCAAGATCCAAGGTACTAAATAATTTCTAAGTCTTGATTCCAGATAATGAGATGAAGTCGACGGAACAAAACTCGTCATAGGAGGGCCTTGATGTATCCCCCATCAATGAAATGAAATGAGTAAAAGATTTTGAAAGTGAAACAACGTAGGACTTGGACACAGGGAAGGATGACACGGAGAGAATGGATAACTGCAGATGGCTGACTCAATATAGGTTTCAGATGGACTTCTCTTGAACATATGAATGACATGACCAATGATTTGGTAGAATTGACTCAAAGACGACATAGGGAATGACCTTGTAGCAAATCGAATGAGAGGCAAATGGATTTCCCAAACTAGCTTCAAATGATGAATAGGGGGTGTCATGTTCAAGAGCGACACTTATTGCTAATCAATACGAAGATGAAAACATATCCCTTTCCCAAATTTCCCCCCACCATTTCTGGTGAGTACCTCTTTATTTTTACGTAAGCTCGAGGAGGATAACATATGTTTGTTGATATAATCTCATCCTTCGGACGAGTCCCTTGAAGTATGTTTAACGAGCCCTAAGAAGGAGTGGTTCGGTCCCATCACGGGTCTGTCAATGTTTGTTTAATGAGTCCAGAGATAGAAAACTTGAAGGTTTTTCAAGATTATAGAGTTTGGAAAAACACTTAAAAGAGAACTCTCTCAATTCCTTTTTCATAAAATAGTCTGGACGAGACCGAAAAAGAGATAAATTATCGCTCACCAGACGCGTACTTTAAATAATTTATCGAACATGAAAATAGCAAGGTCGCTCAGTGGTCTTTTCATGTTTAGAGAGTCTGAAAAGAGATTAAAGAGGACTCCAAGGGGTTCCTTTTTTGTATAACCTTGTTGATCCTGAAAAAGTGATAAAGGTATTCTCGATCACGTTCCCATGTATTTACGAGCACAAGAACGGACAAAAACGACGCTCAAGGTTTTATGTAAAAACCATAAAAAACAATAAAAAACACACAATAACAAAGAAAAACATGTTCGTATCCCTGTATTTAATCATCAAAGTCATCACGCCTGTAACTCATTACACTCAACATGACATTAGGGATTAGGTTTAATCGATAAATAATCATAAAAACCCAAAATGACATAGTAAAAGTAAATAAAATGAGTAAATGCTCTTTTTTACCACATCATTTTACATTTCCACTATTGAGCTACAAAAACCCCTCTTTTACCCTCCAAGTTTGGCGTCAATTTGCAGGAGCTACGAGAGACCATTCCACGAGCCATCTGCGACATTAAGGTAAGCTCTTCGTCCTTGACATTTTCATGGTTTAAATTTGTAATTTCATTGGGTAAATGTTTAGTTTTGAGTTGAGTTTTCAATCCCTACATGCACGCTGCAATTCTCGCAGGTGGGCCATACGGGGCCTGCAAGAATGAGGCATTCTCACAGGTGAGCCTAAGGCCACCTGCGAGATTCTCACACTGTGCACACAGGGAACCTGTAAGAACCAAAAATCCCAATTTGTTTTTAAATTTTTAGCCAATGAAAAATATCCAAAGGATGAAAAAAGTTATTAATCCTCTTAATGTGTTCCTTGTGCAGATAATTGGCCATCAACACGGTGCTAGAGTGGCACGAAAGGGAACATGAAGAGGATAATGCAATGGAAGAAAATCATCCACCTACCATAGCTGCTTTGAGAGATTGTGGGCTCTTGAAATACTTTCACATCCCGGGCATCAAGGCCCAAGTCAGACTATTAGAGTACCTGGTGCATATGTGGGACCCGGATCAGTAGGTGTTTCGTGTGGGGGTCCACAAACTATCCTTAGACATTGAGGATATTTACTTTTTGACCAAATTGTCCCAACGAGGGTACTATATGAGCTTAACCGGTAGTAGAGGTGGTGGGCTACCGATGAATGAGTATTGTCGTATACACTGTGTTCCTGAGGCCAAAAGAAAGAAAGGAAAAGTAGCAATTTGGGGGGTACAAGATTTGACCCTCCATACTATACTATTCACTATAGCTCATATGGCTGGGAGTTCTTCTCTACATATGGCATTACAGAGTTACTTCCAGTACGCTATTGAGTGTACTGAGCCTCGAGTGTTCAACAGGGCAGATGCTGTGCTGCACAGTATAAAAAAGCAATTGACCAAGTGCAGACGTGGCAACCTGAAGAAATTCGAGTATGGATCTTTGTTGGTATCCTTCTTCCTTGAGCAGGTCCCATTACTGAGGCTACAAGTGGAGTGGAATTTACCAGCTCCCGGGGATCCACAAATGCTGAGATGGTGTCGGCTCATGGCTCGGCACGTAGCAGGACCGATTATCAAATATGATGATACTTTCTTTGACTAGCTTCAACCACAAATGTTGATGGTTGATGACTACACTTATGTTGGGATGGATTTCTTATGTTGGGATGGATTTATGAGGAGATCCGAATTTGGCATTGCCAGAGGATGCTCAGTGGGGTGACCTTGGTAAGAAGTACACACATTTTTTTCTTTTTAAATGTTTTTGTAAATTTTTATCATATTCAAATGTTTTTGTTTTATATGTTCATCCAAAGACTAATACAAAATCATTTGTTGATAACACATATGTTGGACCTTATAGACCTCCCGACACTTCTCCCATCCAACGGCGAGGAGAGGTAGCGACAACACCACAGTATGCTGAGGATTACCAAGTGGTGGAACATAATCTAGAGGGCCTGACTGCAGACATTCTAGACATGATTCTGGAAGAGGTTCCACGATGCGATCAACGTCATACTGTAGGGGTATCAACATCTATGAGTCGACTGCTCCGTAGGGTTTCTAGGGAATTCGTGTCTTACCATGAATGTCATCCATGACGTCACTTTGTAGAAGCTATAAACTTCAATTTTTTGACATTTTGGTCTTCGGACAAACTTTTTGTAAAAAATCTTTTATATCGTTATATATATAGACGCCTTCTATTGGTTTGCTTTTATATTGTTTGAATTTTGTTGTGTTTGACTTATAAATGATTCAAATGTTTTTCCAATACATAATTAGCCAATGCATCTATTAATGTATTTAGACATCTAGGAATATTTTGATATTCAATGTGATCAAAATAATGTTCCAAGAGGCGAATTTGCAAATACACCCGTAACAAAGTAGGACTTCTAATAGAGTATATATTACTTAACTGTAGTACTACCAGCTGCGAGTCAAGTCGCACAACCAAATGACGAATTTCGAGCGAGATAGAATCAACCAATAATTCAATAATGGTGCTATACTCTACAATGTTGTTGGTTGCATGGCCGAGGTACACACCTCGTAAAGATACAAGTTCGTTTGTTGGGGTATAAATTTCCCACGCAGGGGAAGCAAGGTTCTAAGTACTACAGCTAGCACCATCAACAAAACCAATATAGGGTAGCGAAGAATCCGACATCTGAAAATCAAACACAACGTCACATAAGGGCAGAGACCAAATAACAACAAAAGAAAACTATAGTAACACACACAAAGTATGATACATTACAATACAAGTACTCGTGCACAAATGATTTATGCATAGTACTTCTTCAAGTACAACCCATTTCTGGGTTCACTAAAAGGAATACCATCGTAATCGACCAACTCATATGCTCCCTTTTCCAAAACTTGGCGAGCAATATAAGGACCTTGCCACATTGGTTCGAATTTCCCAGCTCCTAACAAATCTCGATCCTGTTCATAGAGAAGAACAAGATCACCTTCAGAGAAAATGTGAGGCTTGACATGCTTGTCATATTGGTCCTTGAAATGCTTTTTCTGGGCTTCTATTACTAGAGTGGCATCACGTCGAGTTTCGTCTAATCGCATAAGATACAATAGGCGTTCTTCTTCAGCAGAAGTGTTGGGTAGGAGTTCGATAACTAGTTTCAGAGAGGGTATCTCAGATTCTATAGGAAGAATGGCTTCCACACCATAAACTAACCGAAAAGGAATAAACCCAGTAGCGGACTTGACCGATGCCTGGTACACCCACAATGTCAAAAACAACATTGTGTGCCAACTTGTTTTATGAATTCCTATCATCCGTCGAAGCATAGTTATAAGAACTTTGTTGATGGCTTCGACCTGGCCGTTAGCTTGTGGATAATAGGGTGTTGAGTTATCATGGCGAAGACCCAATTTCTCCGTAAGTTTAGACATCATAAAATTCCTAAAGTGGTTATCGTGATCAGTGACGATAGCTTGGGGAACAACAAAATGAGCTATGGTGTGATTAAAAAGAAACAAAGCTGTAGTCTTTCCATTATTGTCGAATGTCGGCATTGCCTTGGCCCATTTCGTAAAGTAATCAACAGCTACAATGATGTAACCATGCCCCTCGGCCGAGTGAGGGTGACATGTCATGAAATCGATGCCCCATTTCGCAAAAGGACCAACTGAGACCACAGGATGAAGAGGAGCAGGATGTGAACAAATTTTCTGATTGTAGGTCTCGCAAGCATGGCATTTCTGAACGACAGTAATGCAGTCATTAAACAAAGAAGGCCAAAAATACCCTACACGTAAGATCTTCTGGGCAGTAGCATACCTAGACATATGACCACCACATGCTCTGGAATGGCAATCATTCAAAGATTTCTCGGCTTTGTCAAATGTTAGACAACGTTGAAAAACAGATTCAATTCCCCGATAGTAAAGAGTATCCCCGAGGATAATGTATTGACGAGATTGATAGTGTATGCGATGTCGTTCAGTACTAGACAAAGCAGGCCAGAAAGTCTGGGTTTGGAGATATATAATGATATCCCCATACCAAATATCATTAGTGTTAATAAGGAAAAGAGATTCATTGGGTAATGAATCAACTGCTACATTTTCCGTGGTAGAGTGAGGAAAATCGCATATCAACTCAGCAAAAACCAAGGATTTCTTGGACTTAGCACGATCAAATTCCAAGTCAAACTCCTGGAGTATGACAAACCATTTGGATTATTTGCCCCCTAGTAATTGAAGTGTCAAAATATGTTGCATAGGGTTACAATGAGAAATCACCGTAGTTTTCTGTGAGAGGATATAGTGCCAGAAGCGTTGAACAACTTGAACGACAACCAAGGCCAATTTTTCATCATGTTGACACTTGATTTCAGTGGGTGTGAGACTTCGAATCAAGTAATAAGAAACATGTTCGTCATGCACATCATCCTCCTGGATAAGAACCATGCCAATAGTGTACTTTGAGGCAACAAGATAAAGGAAATAATCACAACTATAATCAGGAGGAAAGAGAAGCGGAGCTCGCGTGAGGGACAACTTCAAAGCTTCAAAAGCATTGTTGGAAATGGTATCCCAGATGAACTCTGAATCTTTCTTAAGTAGCCGCGTAAAACCACAAGTGATCTCGGTGTAATTAGGGATAAAACGATGAAGAAATTTTGCTTTCCCCTGCAAACTTTGCAATTGGCGCAGCGTAGAAGGAGGAGGGAGATTAAGGATCGCCTCAACCTTAATAGGATCCACCCGGATCCCTTGACGCAAAACAATAAAACTGAGAAGACGACCAAATTCTACATAGAAAATGCACTTATGAGGATTTAAACATATCCGGTAGAACCGACAGCGAACAAAAATGGTGCGAAGGTGAGTAGGGTGATTGACTCTACGCATAGAATGAGCTGGTAAATCATCCAAATAGGGTTGAACGATATGATTTATATCATGAAAGGTGTAAGACATAGCACGTTGAAAAGTGGTTCCAACATTCTTAAGTCCGAAAGGGAGTTTCCTATAGGCAAAAGTACCCCAAGGAAAAATAAAGGCAGTCTTATGTTGGTCCTCGGGAGCAATGTTAATTTGATTATAGCCAGAGAAACCATCCATGAGCGAGACGATTTCACTTCCAGTGCAGTCATCAACAATCTGATCGACGAAAGGGGTAGGAAATTTGTCCTTGGGACAAGATTTATTAATATCCCTATAATCAACACATACACAAATACTGCCACCTTTCTTGTCAATTGGGACAGGATTGGAAACCCATTCTATAAGAGCCACCGAATAAATACAGCCGACTTTCAAAAGCTTTTCAACTTCGAGCTTGATAGCAGCCTCTTTACATGGGTGAACTAGACGAAGGCGTTTTCGAATGGGTTTAGCAATGGGGTATGCCTTTATTTCATGTACAACAATTGCAGGGTCAATACCTGGCATCTCTTCATAGATCCAGGCGAAGATGTCACGAAATTCTTTGAAAATAGACGTATAGGTGACAATTTCGTCGGAAGAACATGAAGCTCCAATATGGACATTTTCAACAATCCCAGGTTTTATGGATATGTCAATGGGAATCGTGGGAGAGATATTACTGAGGTTCCCTTGGGAAAACACATCATGTGCAGACCCGGGAATGGTCAAAATGACAACAATGGTCGACGAAGTCGAAATCCGTTGGTAGTTCTCAAGAGTCTGTTGTTCCAGAAAGAGTATGGAACGAGGATGCCCATCGTCTCAAGGGGTGTCCTCCATGACGGAAATGATCATCTCGTCAGTGGGAAAAATAACATGAAAAGGATCGGGAGACAACTCATCAAGAGAGGGGGTAGAAGGTGTTTCCAATTGACTGGCTTGATAGGTGGATTCAACCGGACTTAATGACATTGCGTCATCGAAATGAAAATGATCTCCAAGGTCAGGGACTATCCAAGGGTCAGAAGACGCAGGAAGTTTGTGAGGCACGGTGGAAATCATGTTGATAGAAGCAACTAACGGGCAAGGAACATCAAGTGGTGGAATGGGGAAAGTACCCATTAATGAGGAGTCTTTTAAAAGGATGAAACCGACGTTCTCATAACTCGGCGGGGTTTTAGAAATAAACGGCACGTTGCCAGTATGAGTATCGAAATTGAAGAAGGAAAGTTGGTCAATGGTAACAACCTTTCCTTGATGAGGGAAACGTACTACACGGAAAAGTGTTGACACAACGACGCACATGGAATCGATCCAGCTGTGGCCAAGCAGAAGATTATAATCAAGGGGAGCGTCGAAGACTTCCACATCAACTTGGACCGTTTTACCTTCTAACGTGATAGGCAATGAAGGGAGAACACCGTAAGGCTTAAAACCAGAGCCATTGAAGGCTTTAAGAGTGTTCTGAGATTCATTCAAAGGAGGAGAGCCAATGGCTTTCCAACAAGTAAGAGACATAACACAAGTCGAGGCACCCTCGTCGATAACAGTTCGACAAATGTTCTTTTCAGAGACAACAACTTGGATTTGAAACGCGAGTTGAGGGGGTAACCTTGGAATGTTATCTTCCAAGTCAAAGACTATTAAATTCATATCTATTGGGTCAATTCCATCTATATCCTTCAATAGTTCCTTTCGTTGTGCAGGACAAGACTGAAGGACTTCAAGGGATGACATCGCTGAAGGTGCCTGGGCCAGATCTTCAACAATGTTGTAGTTCTGGGCCGCACGAGCATGAGGATTGAAAGCTGATTTTTGAACGACACCCTTAGGAGGGGGTCGCAGAATGATGTCGAGGCTCGATTGTTCGAGATGAAGAGGACCGTTAGAAGGTGGAGTCACTGGAGAGGGTTGTACCAAAGCAGGAGGTAAATTGTTAACCTTCTCATTAGATGGAGAATAATATTTGGCTTGAGTCGTAAGTGCAATGTTGTTCTGCTTAGAATCACTAGTACACATCAAAACATATAATGTCGTAGAAGAGGAGGGTTGGTCATGAATGACCAACTGAGTCTGTTGTTGAGACAGGAAGGGTTGGGACAAGACAGCTAGTGCAGGTGGTTTTAGGGTTCCTTGAAGGAACTTGGTGACCTCGACACGTTGTGGAAAATCCTTCATGTAATGATCATCACCACAGATAAGGAAAGGGTATCGTGGTTTGATCTTATCCTGATTTTCAACAAGAGTGGTTTTGGGTTTCTCTGTTTGATTATTATTTTTTCCCTCCTTATTCTTACCTCTCCCCTTTTTAGATTTATGTTTACCGGCTGGGGTAGATTGGACAACATTTACCTCAGAAGTTTTGCCGGTGGGAGTGGCAGGAGATGGAGCATTTTGAACATTAGAAGAAGAAGATTTAAGGTTTGTTCTTGAAACAGAATGTGATTGGGCTTGGGCAGTACCAATCACACCGTCAGCTGCATGCGAGGCAGCTGGAGTAGTTGAAGTGATGGAAGTATTAGGACGAGGTAAATATGGTAGTAAATCATAAAGAGTTCATGTCTATGAGTAAACAAGATCAAGATATTGAGCATGACTTATAGCCTTCTCTTCCGTGACGACACCACCCATGGCAATCTCCTTGCCGATTTCGTTCACAAAGGATTTTGTAAACCATTCTGCCAGCAACTGATCGGGGAGCTCAAGTTTGATGAGACATTGTCTCCTTCACCACTCATGGATATGATTAGATATATGAGTGCCTTTACTTTGTTTGAAGGAATTCAAAATCTCAGTCCTCGTATCATAACGGATCGGTAACTTGTAATGCGTAAGGAAAGCCATAGCTAAAGTGTTAAAATCAGAGAAAAAACCTCGTGGAAATTCAATATACCACTTCATAGAAGAACCAGTAAGGGTTCGTTGAAAAATACATAATCGAACAGAGTCATCCATCAATGAGTTGGATGAACACCATAGATGAAAAGTCATAACATGATTGTTTGGGTCCTCTCTCACTTTACCGTCGAATTTAGGAATGTCCGAAGGGAGCTTGACTGGAATAGTAGGCCATTGGGGAGAGTGACGAATAGGATCATTTAAAATCCTAGACAAATATGGCAAATCCAAAGTAGCAAGAAAAGGTAACTGTCGATTCACTTGTGGGTACTAGTGGCTTTGGGGTGGAAGCCTTGTAGGAAAACCAGTAGGACAATAAGCAGTCTGCACATTATGAGAAGACCTAGGCAGATTTGGTGGTGGTTGTAGAGGATAGTAACTCGAGGAATTGTAACCTTGAGTGGGGACATGAGTTGGAGAATTCATACCCCAAATAGGATTGGGTAAACTTGGATATGGTTGGCCTATAGTAGGGATAGGCAACTGCTGCCCCCCAGTCATTTGAGGAAGATTTTGTATCATCTGATTCTAATACTGGGCCAAAGTAGGAGGTATATTTTGTCCAAAAGGTGGGGTTGGTACCCCTATCATAGGCAGAGTTCCAAACGGATGTTGTGTCACAATCGAAGGTTGTGTAGTAATTGGAAAGTGTCCGGTAAGAGGAAATGGAATCATACCACCTTGTACACCAACAGGAATCTGCAAGTTTGGTGTAATGGACGGGATAGTGCCACTAGGATTAGGATTTCCAGAAGGAAATTGAGGGAGTGTCGGAATAAAACCGGGAATAGGGTGCCCGGGAAAAGAAGGACCACCAGGAGTACCAGATGGGGTTTGTGGAGGTGTTGGAACAGAAGCATTCAACAAAGCATTCAACGCATGGTATCTGGGTGGTAGTGTCGGAGTGACATTGGGTGTTAGCTGTGTGTTTATAGGAGCAAGACCAGCTATAGTGAACCCGATTGGGACACTCGTAGAATTTTCGAGATGGGCCATCTCGACAGGGAGAGTAAAGTGATTAGTAGTAGTCAACGATACAGTCTCTGTCTCAGAAAACACAGGAGGGTTGATTTCGGAGACCACAGGCGAACCCGGACCAAAAAGGGTCCTTTGGAAATCACTTGCAGACCAAAAAGGATCTTGGCCTTCTACCCCGGGAAAACGTCCAACGGGTGATCCAGAAGAGGTAACAACTAAGTCTCCGGAAGAATTCAGTCATCTAAAAGGGTGCTGAGAATCACTGGGAAGTCGAAAATCCTCTCGAGTATTTGTAATTCGAAAACGTTCTAGAGAATCAGTTCGTTCCACTTGTGGTGTGGTGACGACTGTGGCTTCACTTTGCCCAGGAGAGCCCTCAGGTGTAGTTGTAGGCAAGGGTTGAGAACCATCCAGATGTTTTGGAGATAAACCTTGCATTCTACATGAACGACGTGGAGGAGCTATTGTAAACGAATGAAAAACTTCGCGAAGAAAATCCTATGGTCAACTTTGAGAAACAAACAACACGCGCTAGTAAACAAAATCTAGGAAGCAATCACCAGGAAAACAAGACCTTCTAATTTTGAAGCCACTAGTTGGTGATGAAATCCAACGTCGCAACAATGAGACAAGAAGGGGCGGGGCCATGGTGGAAAAGTTACGCTGACGACCTGCTTAACGGACTTACACCCTGGTGCAAGCTCCCACACATAATCGTGGGTATACCCTCCAAGGAGCTCGAATGAGTTTGGTCAACATCAATTCCAGGTACCATGAAGAATTTCCCCTCCACAGTCATGTTGGGTAAGAACCTAGAAAGATAGGCCACTAAGGTCACCACCAACAACAATAAAGCCTGGGGGAACAGTCGACAGTCCGATCCACATGCAAGGGAAGGGTATCTAACCCGCAATCAACTCAAAAGGCTTCCACTCATCATTGTGGGTATACCTCCGAGTGATCCCCGTAATACATGCAATATCTACAATGATATCAACAAAGCAAGGTGAGTAACTCCGCCAATATCAATGCGACCTAGTGTTTGACCCTTGTGTGAGAAGGGCTTCCTAGGACAAGATGTTGCAAATAGAATTTAACACTCCCTAACACAAGATGCTATTGTGTGTTTTGTGCTTTTGGAGAGTGTATCTCTCTTCCTACTCCAAAGCGCTAGCCTAGATAAATGTTGGTGTAATAGAGCCCTATAAAAGAGTTACTAGATAAATTTTATGATTACGCAATGTTCTTAAGAGTTGTTGTTTACTCAAAGGTAACGGAAATCAAACTTATGTTGTATGACTCTGACCCAAACAATGCAAGGATGAGAATGAAATATATCACTTTTCGTTCAATGAATCCTATGTATGGGAGAGAGAGAAATTTTTCCAGATCAACCCTGAACTACAATGCAAAATTTCCTTTAAAATGCAAATACAAACAATCACTTATCAAATGACAATGCTCTATGTGTCTTTTTTAAATACTTCAAAAATCGCAATAATTTGATTTTCAATGTTTTCTAAAACAAAAAGATTTTTTTTGAAAGAAAAACTTTTTGTTCACTTTTCAAAAAGGACCCTCACTATAATAGCGAGAGTACTGAAAATTAAAAGCCAAATGACCAAGCAATGACAAACTCAATCAACTCTTTCAATGAAAGAAAAAATAAAGAGAAAACCAAAGTAATCTTCTCAATGCAAACGAAAATGATCTTTCAAACCAATAAGCAAATGAGAAAAAACAAGTACTCAACTTTCAACCAATCACTAGTTCTTAACTAATCAAACACACTCATATTCTGAAGTCAAAGAGAATGGTTTTGCCAAGAAAATTCAAGAAACGAAAGTCAATACACAAAATGAAAAGAAAATCCTTGGAACCCTAAGACTATTCATGCATACAAACAAAGACAAGAAAGATATCAATCAATGGTCCAAGAAACTCATAAGAGGCAATCAAACTGATCTGGGCAGTTGGAAAACCCAAAAGTCAAATTCAAATTCTTGAAAAAACGAGTTCGTAGGCAGGTAGTATTACACAGTGCGAGAATCACTGATTCTCGCAGGTAACCCTTGAGTAGGGTGCGAGAACCTCGCACTGAAACCTAAAGGTAGAGTGCGAACTCTACCAGTTCTTGCAGGCTGCAATGAAGTGCAGTGTGAGAATCCCTGAACATAGTCAAAATTTTGAAAAATGAAGCAAAATTGAAAAAGGCTTATGGACCCAGAAGGTCTATCAGGATATCCTGAAGACTCAGAGACTGATAGGATAGGAGAAAAATGAAACCAAAGAAAATGGCCACAGAAAAATATCAAAATCCACAAAGAAAAAGGGATTGTTCCCGAGTGGAGTCGCGAATTTTTTTATTGGATAAATTCGTAAGTGCGGACACAAACCGATCTCCCTAGATCCACCTCGATCTAGAACAAAGAAAGACAGAATAATACTCTTTCCCTAGATTTTGACTATTGAATTAACTAGGAGGCAAGAAATAATAACATACCTTATTATCGCTTCCTATGGTCTTTGTTGCTCCCGCTTCACTCCAGTGCTCTTGTGCAGTCAAGACCAAGACACCACAAACCAACCAAAGTGAAGAAAGCACAATCTATTCAACAGTTAATCTATGTATATGATCAAGGAATTATACAATAAAGAGGAAATAGCTTTATGGGAAAGGGACATATTACTGTATCATATTAATGGAAAGTAAAGATTACAACCTGAGCCTTGATGTCGTAAAATTCCTTTCGATGGCCCTTGGCTCTGACACACGCACTTTCTCACTTGCATGAAGAAGATCAACTCCTTTGGATGAACTTGCTAGAATCTCCAAGCTACTGTAGCATCAGTGCTTCACACAATTCTTTCACTAATTCTCCAATGAATCTCTTGCTTGTTTGCTTGCTTGTTTGCTTAACCTTCTCCATGGGAATTCCCTCAATATATAGGAGAGAATGAATTAGTTACTTGGATAAGAATGATCCCAAAATATCAAGGAATCTAGTACTAGGATAACCATTCAAATGCCATCTCATCCTTCTAGAAGATTCCCTTCTAGAAGCATCGAGAATTCACCTTTTTCCTTGCTTTAGAAAGAGTTCGCACCCTATCAGTTCAACACTGTGCGAACTTCTCGCACCTTGGCTTAAAGCAGCCTGCGAGAATCATGCATTCTCGTAGGTAAATATACTACCAGACTGCGAACCTCCTTCAAAAATGATATTTCTGGAAAGAGAATAAAGTAACTTTTCTTAGGAAAAAGTTCTTATGAAGAGCCTGAGTACACCATCATCCATACATCATCATGATGACCAAAATCATGGGTAACAATATGTTATCACTGAAATTTCATCCACAAATGGTTACATGAATCCAACATCTTCAAACAACTATGAGTCCACCCATGGACCAAAATTACCAAAAAATAATTTCCAAAAGGTCCAAAACTATATAACTAGTTATAAAATCAAGATGCTCTATGACTACACAAGGCGCACATGCACATGTGCCATCAAGAAATGCAGGAAAAGCGCACATGCGCACGATGCACGACAGTGGATTCTAAAAGCCATGCACACTTGAGAACAACACATTTATGATGTTGGTTGGCATCCCACCCACTTCTGGTTCAGCTTCCAAGTCGATTTGACATCCAAATCTTGGCTGGATCTGGTTGGGTGGCTGGTCAAAGACCTAAAGGTGCCCTAAACAACCCCTTTTCACACTAAAAGATGGTTTCACAATACCTCAAAGTGGTGCTATAAAACAAGGCCATGGGTGCACTACATTTTCAAGGAATTCATTTGCAAGGTTATGCTGCTGCTATTCTCTTGTGGAAACCTCTTTTCTTATCAAGAGAAATACTAGCATCATTCCATTTGGGCAATCCACATCACCTTTTGAGTGGGTTAGCTTGGGATTCTTTCACCATTTCTTTCAAGTTTCCAAGTTTTAAGAAGAGCTCAATCTTGGGGGTCCAAGAGCCCTCCCTTGGAGGAAGAAGGGACCCAAAGTCCCCTTTCTCTTTGGTGTTTCCTTTTCACTAATATAATCCTTTACATTGGTGACATGAGTCTTGTTTTTTTCTTGTTCTTATGTCCTTATGCACAATAGTTTAGTTGTTTTTTCCTTTCCTAGTTTAATTCTTAGCTTAGTCTTTTATGTTTATTCTTCTGGCCCTTTCCTTTACTGCTTTCTTGCTTAGCTAACCCAACTAAGCTTGTAAGCACCTATATTTTTCTCATTTAGGTTACAAAACAGGTGCAACACTTAGTCCAGAGGTCAAACAAGACTATATCAAACTCATGAAATATTTTCCCGACATTTTTTCCTGGAGTTATGATGATTTGAAATTCTATGACACTAAAGTGATTCACCATGTCATTCCTCTTAAAGAAGACCAAAAGGATTTAAATAAAAATCTAATACAGATAAATCCCCTACTATTGCCGCTAATTGAAAAAGAGGTAAAGAAAATTTTTGAAGCCAAAATTATCGTTTCTTTAAGGTTTTCAAAATGGGCAGCCAACCTGGTGCCTGTGAGGAAAAAGAGCAGAAAAATAAGGTTGTGGGTGGATTTTTAGAACTTGAACAAAGTATCCTTCAAGGACAACTACTCACTCCCTAAGATGGACTACATTCTGCAAAAGGTAGTTGGATCCCAGAAGATGTTTATGCTGGATGGATTTTTAGGTTACAATCAAATCTTGGTACACCTGGATGATCGAGAAATTAAATCTTTCATATCACCATGGGGGACGTTCATGTACGCCAAGATGCCTTTTGGTCTGATGAACATGAAAACTACTTTCTGTAGGGTGATGGATATAGCATTTTCTGAGGAAAAGTGAAAATTTATCGTAGTCTATCTGGATGAAATCACTATATATTCTGATTCCGACAAACAACACTTCGAGGACCTGAAGAGGGTCTTCCATAAATGTAGAAGATTTGACATATTGTTGAATCCAAAAAATTCTTATTTTGGGATGCAAGAAGGAAAATTGTTGGGGCACATCATCTCAAAGGAAGGTATAAAGATAGACCTCAACAGGGTTGAAGGAATCTTGAACATTAGTACTCCACGCAGCAAGAAGGAGGTGCAGTCCTTCTTGGGAAAGGTGAATTTCTTGAGGAGATTCATCTTGAATTTGGTGGAAATTATAAAGCATATCACTTGCATGCTCAGAAAGGGAAACAGGATCAAATGGAACCCTGAAGCGAGGAAATCGTTCGAAGACATTAAGGTTGTGTTGACCAAAGCACCTGTATTGGCCAGCCCAAATTTCACGAAGGATTTCATCTTATTCTCATTTTCCTCCGAGCACACCATTGTTGGTTTACTGTTGTAGAAAGATGATCAAAATTTTGAAAATCCTATAGCTTACTTTAGCAAGACGCTAAGAAATTCCCCACTGAGGTATGCTATTACGGAGAAACAAGCATACACCTTAGTGAAATCCCTGAAGGAGTTTAGAACTTACATATTACACTCCCACATTATTGCTTATGTTCCCAACAATGCAGTCATGGATATCCTGACTCAACCTGGCCCTAAGGGAAGAAGAGGTAAGTGGACCGTGACCATGCTAGAATACGGTCTCAAAATCAAGCCCACAAAGAAGATCAAGGGATAGGGCCCAATAAAGCTAATGGTGCAATCAAATTGTGATGTTCCTGGAATCAATTTTATTGTTGATATGTCAGAGAATCCTAGGAAGAAACAATCGTGTAGGTGTCTCAAAAGTTCACCAATTCACCTTAGTATGTGGACATCATTTATGTATTGCAGAATTTGCAAGATCCTCCGAGGTTAAGTAATACCAAGGCTAGATTCTTAAAGCTCAAATATACTAAGTTTTGCATCTTGTATAGCTCACTGTATTGGAAATATCTAGGAGGAATATTGTTGAGTTTCTTACTAGAAGATGATGCAGAACAGGCCATCGGAGAATTCCACAAAGGCGACTGTGGAGGAAATCACTACTAGAAAACAACCACACATAAAATCCTAAGAGCAGGTTACTATTGTCCCAACATCTTCGTAGATGTGTACAAAGAAATTTCTAGATTCCATGAGTGTTATATTTTTTATGGAAGGACAAAGTTGCAACCCTTGCTGCTGAAACCGATCTTGGTTGAAGTGTTTTTCATGAAACGGGGCCTAGAATTTATAGGAGAGATTCATCTACCATACTTGGTGCAACACAAATGGATACTTACAATGACAGATTATTTCACTAAATGGATCGATGAAATTCCAACAAAGAAGGATACTGACATGGTCATCATTCAGTTCCTGGGGAACAACATCCTGTCTAGGTTCAGGTTCCCTATCAAGATCATCACAAATAACGTGGCCACATTCAAGTCCAAGAAAATGGAGAAGTTTTGCAAGGATTACAATATAACCCTGGGACATTCTACAATGTATTACCCACAAGGTAATGAGTTAGCATAATCGTCTAATAAGAGCTTAACCAGGATCATTAAAAGACTCTTGCAAGATAGAAAGAAGGCCTGACATAAGAAAATTATTTACGCACTATGGGAAGACAGAGTCACTACAAAAAATTCCATCTCCACGTCACGATTCCAAATTGTGTATGGCGAGGATGAAATTTTCCCTACCTCGTTGGGTTTGTCCGTCAGGAAGTTGCTGCAAGACCAAGAGGTTGAGACCGATGATATGCAAAGAAGGATAAATCAGTTGATTCATGTGCAGTAGATGAGGGATCATGCCTACAACTGATCACAACTTCACTAGGATAGGATGAATAAAAATTTCGACAAGCACTCTAAACAGGAGGAAGTTTAGGTGGAGGATCTAGTGCTAAAGTGGTATGCGAGGAATGAAGATAAGGGAAATCATGGAAAATTTGATCATGTTTGGACGACCCCTTTCAGAATCTACATGTATCATGGGAACAACACATATCTGTTAGAATAAATTAATGGAGAGCCCACTAGTTAGGGGCCTGTAAACGACAGGTTCCTCAAACACTATCTAGTGCAGTAAGGTCCATTTTAGTTTCATGTCATTGTAAATAGTCATTTTATTCTTGTTTTCAAAGAAGGAATTTCAATTCAGTGTGTCAGTAGAAAATTGAAGCCTGAAGTGAAGGCCCTAATTTTATGCAGAGTATGGTTGTAACTATGTCAAAGGTCTAGGTTGTTTTTTTCTTTTTCCTGTTGTTTCAGAATCTGGAAGTCAAATAAGGCCCGATGGTCAGGCACCTAGTCTACCGTTATTTGCCACCTCACTGGGAGGATAACATCCCTATTGGAGCCAACTGTTAGCACTATCATTTTTTTAGTTATATTCAACCTTAGTTGAGTTAGAGTCTGTGTGTCAAAGAATGTGAGGTCAGGTACCAAACAACAAATGGGTTGAAGTTAGCAAGTGGTTAGTTGGCCCTTGGAGTCGGGAAAGGATGTCAGAAAAAAAACACGTGTAAAGGGTAAATGTATTTTCCCAAAGAGTCGGGTCCTATCAGGAGAGAAGGTCTTACATGCCTAAGTTCAAGGAAATTTGTTAAGTGGAAGTCGCATCGGCAGATGAAGTGACCATCATCAACTCATTATGAAGTTAGAAAGAATGAAAAATCATGACACTCGTATCACATATGCTCTAAAAATCTTATCAGCTATGATTTGTAGACTCCGAAGTGTACCCGTCGTGTGGAAGTATTGCAAAAATATTCAAGATTGCTTCGAAACCTCTAGTCACCATGGATTCAGTGTCCCATGACACTTTTTCATCACTCACCCACCCAATTATAAATTCTGAGCACTCTACATGCATTATGTTTACCAACCAAGTTTATGCACTTCCTGTAATTATTCTCGCAAGCCTGGGTCAATTGAGATTACCATCTTTAGCCAGTTCCAAATCCACCATGTGCAGAACAAATACGCGTTGCACCATGATGACATCCCAAAACATAAGGAAGGGTGCAAGAAGTGGTAGGAATGTTGGGCTCGAGCCTCAAAGATTGAATTTGGTCAATGAAGATCTGAAGGTTAGGGTGTATTTTGAAAAGGTCGGACGCATGACATTTTGCAGAAAAATCCAAGGATTCAACATGAAGCTAGTGAAACAGTTCACACTCAGGTTCGACGGGGCCCACGTGGTAATTGAGGGTGTCTCTTTACAGGTGACAGAGGAACTCTTTCATCCGCAATAGAGATACCTTTGCATGGTGAAAGGTGGTTTAAAGGTATGTTGTTGGATGTGTAGTACTATAAAGGCTTCATCAAGAAAGATTGTTTGGGTGGGAGAGTCGAAACATGCATTTCAAGTAGATATTTGTAGGATCCCTTTCAGAAACTCTGGGGAGTAATTCAGAGATATTTCATCTGTGAGGGAAGGTTTGACAGGATACATTTGCATCACATTAGATTGTTGATTCATTTCACAGGAAGGAGACCGTTAAATCTGCCTTTCTTCTTGCACCAAAGCCTATGAGAAATGGCAAACAATGCCCGGGCTAAAGAAGATCAGTCGAAGAGGAAACTATCTCATGTCTCACTGATTAAGTTGTTGGTAGTTGAGGAGTTAAGGTGATTGGCAAATTACTGGGACTCGTTTCTACTTATAGTGGGCATTCCCAAGGATCCAAAAGGATATTTTTGTCTACCCGAAGAAATGGTAAGATCACATCGCGTAGAGGTTGAAACAGGAAAGGATGCGGAGGAAGGAAAGATGTTGGAAGCTCTATCCCCCTAGCAGACGATACCCCAGAGAAGGGGTAGGCCAAGGAAGAACAAGGAATCCAGGGAGGCACAGTCCCAATAGAGCTGCACACAAAGTTGCTTGCCAAAGATTTTCTCATGCGCACCATTCGACTGGAACCTATCGAAGGTACAAGTCGAGAAA
Source organism: Picea engelmannii (assembly GCA_009831015.1). NCBI lineage: Eukaryota > Viridiplantae > Streptophyta > Pinopsida > Pinales > Pinaceae > Picea > Picea engelmannii. The sequence goes on from ML784493.1 coordinate 489,224, forward strand.
GATGGGGCAGAAGGAGGATGACAGACACTGAAAGCACAGATGTTTGTGATCCATCACAACAACTAAATAAAGCGTAACTTGGTATTTCTGAGCTATACTAGGAAAATAGAGAGTTGAGACAAAAATTAACAACGAAGACCCTCGAAGCATCAAAATCACAAGGCCGCAAAATAATCATGGTTTGGATCAAGAGACAGCTCAGGGAAGCACAAGATACAATCATATAGTTGTGCGAAGCACATAGAATGTCAGAAGAATTTTATGTGAAACACTTCAAAGAATGTGAACCGACCATGGAGAAAGTTCATGCGACTCTGGCCAGCATGTAAAAGAAGCTGAAAGGGAATGTGGTTATGCAAAAGAAAATGATGAACCTGGAAATATGCTACTAGTCTCTTAGGAGAATGCTTTGGGTATCAAAACTGTAGATGAGACTAGAAGCACGATTGACCGAATCTGTTTTTTGTTTTCTCAGATGTGGCATGGAATTTATTTACCCACTTCCTTTTTCCTCCCGGAAGTTAGGGACTCTGACAGATACCCACGTGGAAAACATACGACATGCAATGACAGAATCCCATCCATTGAAAAGGACAGGTGTACGTTAGACGTGGGACATTTTTAAGAAAGGCATTAGTTGGGGTTATCATTTTGGAGGCACTTGCAATGATATGCAGTCACCCACCACATCCACACACCAACAAATGATCGCATGACAGAGATCAAGGCTGTTAGAATGTATGGTAGGAGTCTAACAAAACACTTGATCGTCCAAATGCCTTGTCAAAGGAAAGCATTGACACATCACTCTCTAATGACGAGATCTTGCTGATGACTGAACCACCATGGAAAAGATGAGTGGCTATGATGCGACCGATTACAGTCAGTTCCTATTTTTAGCAAAGTGCCATTTGAAGAGCCATCTGACAAAGAGTAGTTGAAACCTAGTTTCTAGGTATAGTAATTAGAGTGCAAGGTAGCCCAAGCAACACACCCTTGTCTATATATTCCATATTTTCGATGTAAGCCAGTTGGTTGGCCAAAAAATGTAGACAATAAATATTGATTGTAAATTTTTTGATCTGATTGAAACTTAATGCAAAGGTACTGAAGTTTTGATGAAAAGATTGCAACGGTGACAGTTTGATGTATTTTACTCTTTCTTTTCATATGTGCTTTCCTGTGTTCTTTATATTCACATATGTATTCTCTGTCTAAATTAGAACATGATTTCGAATCTAGAATTCACTGCGTAATGATCTAGATTCACACCATTTAGACGAAATGTGTTTCTTCTAAGAGAAATCTGAATTCATCCCCAGCGGCGCTCTGAGTTGCTTCATGTGTTTTTCTCTTTCCACACTCAATGATTTTAAACTGAAAGATTGTTGCTCATTTATCTTTTATCCTCTCGAGTTCAGTCACTGAGTCATTTTTTTCTATTGGTTTCTTAAATCGACTCCATATCCCAAGTTCTTGCTTTATTTTGCCAATAGAACCAGATAATATTGTTTAAAGGTGTTAAATCTAGCCGATATCTTAAATTCTTATCGTGTATAGAGACCAAGTCGAGAGAGAGAGCCCTCTCCAGGTCCGAAAGGCTAGTTTCGGGCCTCAAAGTTGGTTTGTAGGTTGCCTCTATCATTCTTTTTCTTAGTCGAACAAAGTTTACAGAGCGCTAACAGGATGATATCCTTGTATATTTCAAGTCAGAATAAGAACATGAGCATCATTTGAGAAGGGTGTTACAATTTCTAAAAGAGCACCAGTTGTATGCCAAATTGAGCAAGTGCTCATTTTATCAGAACATAATTCACTATTTAGGGCATACCATATCTGAAGAAGGGATAGCAATGGACCCTAAAAATATTGAGGCCATTAAAGGGTGGAAAAAACCTAAGAATGTGACAGAAGTAAAATCCTTCATGGGTCTAGCTGGTTACTACAAAAGGTTCATTGTAGGGTTTTTGAGAATTTCTCACCCAATCACTTCCTTTCAAAGGAAGGGGGTGAAGTTTCAATGGAAAACAAAGTGTTAAAAGAGTTTCCAGCAATTGAAGAAGATGATAAGCTGTGCTCCAATTGTGAGGATTTCCAATCCGAATGAAAATTTTGTGGTTTGCACATATGCTTTCAAAGAATGACTTGGTGGAGTCCTCAGTCAAAATGGGGTTGTGATATGTTTCAAATCCAGGAAATTGAAAGAGAATGGAAGGCTCTATGCCACTCATGATTTGGAGTTGGTAGCCATAGTGCATGCCTTGAATAAGTGGAGGCACTACCTCATGGAAAAGAGGTTTGAGCTAGGGACATATATCTGAAATACTTGTTTGAACAACCAACTTTGAATGCTAGGAAAAGAAGATGGTTGGAATTCCTCTATGAGTATGAATTTGATATTAAGCACATAAAAGGAAAGGAGAATAAAGTGGCTAATGCACTCAGTAGGAGAGTGCATGAAATACATGCTACAACCATTAGAATGTATCATACTGACCTTAAAGGCAACATTTATGAGGTTGCAAAAGATGATTTTCAGTACAAGGAGTTGGTAACAAAATTGAAACAATGTAAAATGTAACAAAAAGTTGAAGATTATGGGTTGGGAATTGATGGAATTCTCTTATACAAGAACACAATTTATGTACCCAATTATCGTGAATTAAGGAGTACAATATTAAAAGATATGCATAATGTACCTTATTATGGACACCCATGATATCAGAAAATAGTTTCAACACTCAAGAGACAATATTATTGGCCAGGCATGAAAAAGGATAATGTTGAGTACATTGCTAAATGTTTGGAGTGTCACAAGGTCAAGGCTGAGTGTAGACACCTATTTGGGTTGTTGAAGCCATTTCCCATTCCTGAGTGGAAGTGGGAAGTGGTGGAAATGGATTTCTTCACCCAATTTCCCAGAACAAGCAAGCAACATGATGCTATCATGATGGTGGTGGACAAACTTACTAAAGATTACCATTTCATTCCTATGAAGGTTACTCACAAGACAACCAATGTTGTTGATATCTATATGATGGAAGTAGCATGATTTCATTACACACCCAAGAGAATTGTGTTTGAAAGAGACCCAAAGTTTACCTCAAAGTTCTGGAAGGGGTTATTCAAAGGGTTCAAAAAAATTTTGAACTTCAACACAACTTATCATCTCGAGTCTGATGGGAAAAAATAAAAGGATGAACCAAGTGATAGAGGATATGTTAAGGATGTATGTGATGGACAAACCATCTAAATGGGAAGATTATCTACACTTGGTAGAATTTGCCTACAACAATGGGAACCAAGCATCACTGAAGATGAGCCCATTTGAGGCACTTTATGGAAGAAAGTGCAACACACCTGTAAGTTGGGACAACCCAACCGACAGAGCAGTGGTTGGGATATAATTGCTTAGGTAAATGGAAGAGAAAACACTAAATATTAAACATAATTTAAAGGTTGCCCAAGACAGGAAGAAAAACTATTCTAACAAGAACATAACTCACAGGGAATTTAAAGTGGGTGATCATGTTTTCTTAAAGGTGAAGGTCAACAAAAGTTCCCTGAAGTTGGGAAATTGTTCCAAGTTGGAAGCCATATATTTTGGGTTGTTTGAAATCCTAGAGAGGATTGGACTAGTCGCTTACATGCTTGCATTACTTGCATCTATGTCTATACATAATGTATTCCATGTACCATTGCTTAATAAATATATACCTGATGTTAATCATGTTATTGATTGGAATAATATTCAGGTGTAGCAAGAAATCGCTTTTCAAGTGCATCCGGTACACATTCTGGACCGAAAAATAAAATAGCTCTAGAATCAAGCCATAGGGCTTGTATAGGTCCAATGGACCTGGTATGGTCATGAAGATGAAACTTGGGATTATGAAGATTCTATGAGGGCATAATATTCACATCTTTTTGAATATTTTGAAAATCTTGCTAATGTTATGTAAATCAGTTGCAATGAGGATAGTGAAAAAAAAAGGGGAGAGGATTGTAATACCCCAAGGCCGAGCCCCTATTGAATTGTAATGATGTCTATAGGTTGGTGAGACAAGTGATTATAATATGAAAGGCTTATGTGTTTATTAGGCCGGAGAGCCTCGATGCTAAGGTCAGTGAGCCTGATTTTCTATATGTAATTATGCAAAAAATTAATAAAAATACATTGTTGCGTGTAGACCAACCATGAAGAAAGATTTATGGGGGACTAAGCTACACTAGGAATGGAAAGGGAAGAGGGTTGAGAGGCTAGGAAAAGGGGCTAATCTTGAGGGATTAACCCAAGGGAATATTGTAATGTATTTCCTAAAATACTAAAGTTTGGGCAATAAACCTTGTTATCCTAATTTCCTTTGGGGAGAGGAACAAACTCCAAGTGGAAATAAATAAGCTCCTGGAGAGCCAAGTGTTACCTATGACACATGAAAATTTATGTGGGAATTTCCATCGTTGGGGTGGTTCTCCAGTCATTCTATCCATATCTCCTCATGAGTTCACTCTCCCCATTCTGACCATACTTTCCATCCTTGTTACACATTATTTTTGTCACCATAGTGATCAACTGGGGATATATGCATGACTCACTTCCATGTTCCCTGAAAACACTAAAAGAGACTTTCTTCATGAGAAAAGTGGATTATCTTTTCTTCCTTAAAAACTATGTCAAAGGAGATCGCCTCATCCTGCTCTATGCTTGGTGTGTGAAGATGCTTGATCGTCACATGCTGCACCAAAACAGGACTGGATTTTCGTCACAGGATGCTTGTGCATAGGGTGCAATGATGCTTAAACAAGAGGAAAAGGGAAATTCACGAAGATTCTAGAAGGGAATATTCTAGAAGATGAGGTGGCCTCTGATCGGTTTGGATCTTACTTGCTTCTCTATTTAGTGGGATCATCCCAATCTCCTCATCTATCCCTATTTCACCCTATATAGAGATGGATATCTCATGGAAAAGGCTAAGGCTTTCTTATGCATGAAGAATTCTTCTATAGATTGTACTTAAGATACCTTTTCTTTATCTCTCTAAGTCATGTTGTAGATCTTCTTCATCAAAGGCATTGGAGCAAAGGTGTGTGTGTTCAAGCAAAGAGCCATTAGAAGTGACCTTGCAACATCAAGGCATGGGTTGTATTCACCACTTTCATTTAATATAATGCAACAATACATTTATTCCCTATAAATGTGTCTTTACTTTTATTGTATAAATCTTTGATCTTATACATAGAATTCATTGGAATACATATATTTTTGTTCTCTCTCTTTGTTGTTTTGTTCTTCTTAAATAGTTTCACCATCCCATGAATCCAAATATGGAGAAAAAAGGATGAAAATACCGAGGATCAAATGTCATTCAAAAGGTATGCCATTTGTCCCTCTCTAAACTAGTTTATATGACAATGAAATCTAAGGAGAAGTTTGTATTCTTCCCTGTTTTGTTCTAGCTTCTTGTTGAAGTTAGGGAGATTAGTTTGTGTCCACACTTACCGTTTTTTCCGATATAAATACTTTGTTCCATTCACTCACGCACTGAACAAGAACATAGTCAGCCAATTCCGCCATTGTTGAACCCTTTTCCATCGTGAACCTCTATATTTTGCTGAGTCATCCCTTGTCTTACCCATTTTTTCTACTGTGGTTACCTCATGAACTTAAGAGGTGGGTTTTCAAGCCTATGGGTTTAAGAATCATGTTGTCGGGCCTATGATCAACTCTCTCTACATGAGAGAGGTTGATGGAGAAGTGATTCCTCCTGGAGGGAGTCTAGCAGAAGCTACAAAGCTATGAGAATTCTTGATTTGACATGTTGTTGAAGCCCTGTAAGGGAAGTTGAGCAGCTGATGGACTGTGGAATAGTGAAGGTGTATATTCTCAAGGTGGGACAAGCATGTGGGGAATGAGAGTCTTTGAGTAGTGGATGTAAGTAGGATCCTTGTAGAGAATCCTTCCTATTTCATTTTGCAACTTTCCATAGTTTCAACCTAGCCTAGGATTTCCTTTACCTTGGGTGGAGTTTAGTTCCATCTCAGGGGTGACCCACTGATGATAGATTGGAGTAGCATGGTCTAAGGATGGGAGGTTCATGGAAGGTCTACACGTATTCAATGGTATTCTCATAAAAAGATAAATACCAATTATGTTTTAATTGTATGCTGTGTATCTTGTACATGTGTTATAATGTTATCATAATTGCCTGTATAGTTTTCATGTATGTGTTTATTATCGCTTCCACAT
>ML784493.1:504606-525154 GCA_009831015.1 Picea engelmannii
AAGCCATGAATGAAGAACTTGATCAAATTGAAAAGAATCACACTTGGGAATTAGTACCAAGACCCCATGAAAAAAATGTCATTGGAACTAAATGGATATTCAAAAACAAGCTAAATGAGAATGGGGAGGTTATAAGAAATAAATCTAGACTTGTTTGCAAGGGGCATGCTCAGCAAGAAGGTATAGACTTTGAAGAAACCTTTGCTCCTATAGCTAGAATTGAAGCCATAAGAATGTTTCTTGCCTTTTCAAGCTTCCAACAAATCAAAGTTCATCAGATGGATGTTAAATCTGCTTTTCTCAATGGTGAACTGGAAGAAGAAGTTTATATAGAACAACCAGAAGGATTCATCTTTGGAAATGATGAAAAACTTGTTTGTAGACTTAAAAAGGCTCTATATGGTCTCAAACAAGCTCCAATGGCATGGTACTATCGTCTTGACAAATATCTCCGTCAACAAGGATTCTCATAAGGATTTTTTGATAGCAACTTATACACAAAAACTGAAAATGACAAACTACTAATTGTAGTTGTATATGTTGATGATATCATTTTTGGAAGTAATGAAGAATCTATGAGTCAGAAATTTGCTTATGATATGCAACAAGAATTTGAAATGTCTTTACCTGGGGAACTAACATTATTTCTTGGATTACAAGTGCAACAAGCAACAGATGGAATTTTCCTATCACAAACAAAATACCTTAAGAAAATCCTCAAGAAGTATGGCATGGAAGATTGCAAACCTGTAAGTACACCAATGATAACTGGATGTAATCTCAGTTCTAATGATGATTCTCCCACGGTGAATCAGCCAGAATACAGATCTATGATAGGAAGTCTACTTTATCTCACTGGAACAAGACCAGACATTATGCATGTAGTTGGGATTGTTGGACGATTTCAAGCCAATCCAAGAGAGTCTCACCTTCAGGCTATGAAAATAATATTCAAATATCTACAAGGAACTCAAGATTTTGGACTATGGTATCCAAATAATGCTGATCTTAATCTTCATGCATACACTGATGCAGATTGGGCTGGAAGTGTTGATGATTGCAAAAGCACTAGTGGTGGTGCATTCTACATGGGGCCTCAATTAGTATCTTGGTTCAGCAAGAAACAAAGTTCCATTGCCTTATCTACAGCAGAAGCAAAATATGTGGCTGCAGCATGATGTTGCACTCAACTTCTTTGGATGATGCAAACCCTTCAAGACTTTCAAATCAAATGTTCACCCTCTCTCTCTATTATGTGTGATAATACAAGTGCCATCAGTATCTCAAAGAATCCTATTATGCATTCCAAGACCAAGCACATTCCCATCAAATATCACTTCTTACAAGAACAGGTGCTTGAGAAAAATGTGAAATTGGAGTATGTTTCCTCCAAAGAATAAGTTGCTGATATATTTACCAAACCTCTACCTAGGGAAGCGTTCAAATATCTCCGACAAAAACTAGGAGTAGTCTCTGCCATGCACAGGATCAGGTCTACTTAAGTACAAAAGCCTCAATTGGTTGTAAGGCGCTGATGAGCATCTCTAAATGCTCTCGCTAAGGGGGAGCCTTGGTCATATGAAAAGGATTATTATGAAGATGCAACATGATCTCAGGGGGAGCATGGTATTGTCCACTCTTTTCCATTGATTTCAAAGGGGGAGGAAAAAGACAGAGGAAGAGTATTTCCATCAATGAAAAAGGGGGAGATTGTTGGAAATATTGTTATTGATGGAAAAGGATGAGGCAAAGGAAGAAGAAGAGTTTTCATCTAAGAAAATCAGTGTATGGTTGAGTTTTGGATGGGCGCGTATGATCACTGAAGAGGGAGACAGATCTCAGCTGTCAGATCCGAGCGCAGGGTTCGACCACCGTTGGATCGAAGAGAACTTGCACGGTCATTAAAATGCATGGAGTATCGGGGATCGGGACTTTGGAATGACAAAAAAACTTGACAACAAGAACCCCGAAATCGCGATATGCGATTTCGCGATTTAAATCACAGCTATTAAGATAAGATAAGATATGGATCGTTGATTTAACTTCTTATCGAAGTTTCGGGGATCGCGAACTCAAGAGGCAAAGAAACCAATGCATCAAGAATGTCGATTTCGTGATATGCGATATTGTGACTCAATCACAGCTGTTGAGTTAAGATCACATCTGGATCGTTGATCACAGCCCGTATCGGAGTTTCGTGAATTGCGATTTCAAAAGGAAAAGAAACAAATGCAACAGGAACCCCGATTTCGCGATATGCGATATCGTGATTCAATCGTAGCCGTCAAATCAATATTAGATCTAGATCGTTGATCAAACTCCACATCGAAGTTTCATGAATCGTGACATATAGAGGCAAATAACACAGTGCAACAGAAATGTCGATTTCACGATATGCGAAATTTCGATTTAATCACAGTCATTGAATAAAGAAATGATCTAGACTGTTGATCTGACCTCTCACGGAGTTTCGGGGATCGGGATTTGTAAGTGACAAAAACTATAAACGCCAAGAATGCCGAAATCGTGATGTGTGAAATCTCGATTGGATCTGAATCGTTGGATCAAGTATTGATCAGAGGGTTACTGGTCTTTCTCACAGATTAACTGCTGAGTTTGGAATCTGTTAGCAAAACAGACTCATGATTGCAAATCAATTAGGGTTGAATGGTTTTGACCCATGGTCTTAAGAAGGGGTCGATGCCCTTTTCTATAGTAGATCTACAAGCAAAGGAGGGCGGTAAGGATTTTGATAGGTTGCAGGGGTCTTTTTCCAGGACATGGAGGCCATTTTCTGACCGTAAGGACATCTACAAGTCGATGAGGTCATTTGTGCAGGCTGTAAGGAAGGTTTGAGGAGGGAGGAACCTCATTGTGGCAGTTGGGTGGCAGATCTACATTGACAGAGAGTTCTCTGCAGTGGGTTTAGCAACTAGGAGAGCTGAGGCATCATCTCTAGGTTTATTGCCTTGTTTAATGTGTGTTTAGGAGGCTTTTGCTGCTGCCTTACAGTCAGTAGATCTGTGTTTCCTTTAGAGATAATTGCAGTTGTTGTCATAGCCACTAGAAAATTGTGTATTGATGTGATTTCGGGATACAAGTCTTAATAAGATGCCAAAACTGTCTCTTATAAAAGAAGATGATGGCCAACGTATAGAACACATATGAATCCGAGTAAGTTATTATAGATCTGAACTGCTCTGCAACACATATTATTACAAATCAATACAAAAGGGGGAAGCATATATATATATACAGGTCATTCACATTAAAGATGCATATGACAGTTGGGATTTCTGACGAAGGATGTTGAATGCATATATTCTCTGAAGTCTGGGTTATTGCTAATATTCTGAAGTTTTGGGCAAAACATGTTTGTTGACAAATGTAGAAAGGGTTGAAACTGCCTGATCCAGTGTGAAAATTGATGAAACGCGGTCAGCAACAAGTCTGAGGGTTAAAGCATTTAGTAGAAGCATCCTACCAGTAGAAACTGGTGCTATTTTCAGGGGGTTGAAGCTCCCTTCCAGGAAAGGCTGGTAAACGAGAGAAGGTTGCAGCCTTCTGCAGGTAGAAGCCTGCGTACTAGTATGAGTCTGCACTAGTACAATGTTGTAAAACGTTTTCTTAATAATAATTATTGAAGACAGAGACAACGATAGCAATGGTTTTCTCCCGATTTGGGTTTCCACCTTAAATCCTGGTGTTCATGTGTCTTACTCATGTGCGTTGGTTTATTTTGTTATTACTGCACTGAATTACTGCTTAATAGACATCTGATGAATGAAGAAATTCATAATAATATCTCTGCATGCACTCTTGTTTTCTTAAGACTATACAATAGCTGGTCTCTACAAAGTAGCCTAAGGTTTTCAGTGAAAGAAAAGAGAAAATTAATTGATTGCTCAAAATACTGATTCACCCCCCCCTCTCAGTATTTCTCAACATATTCAAAACCATTTTAACAAGTGTGATAAAGACAAGATCACTCGGCCATTTTTCATTTTTGAGGAGTCTGAAAAAAGATTTACTATGGTCTTCATCAGGAATGTTCTTCTGGACCAGTTTAACGAGTGTGATAGAATAAGGTCACTCAACGATCTTTTCAATTTTAGGGAGTCTGAAAAGAGCTTAACTATGGACTCCGTTGGGGTTCCTTTTTCGTAAAATTAGTCCCCCAGGCCCGAAAAAGGGTTAAAATGATACCTGAGAGTACTCTTCTAGAGAACTGAAGTTCCATAGAGTATACCTTTGTTCATACAGTGGACCATTCAAACCGAAAAAGGGGTAATCTACCGTTGGACAGATGTGACCTCAAATTTCAGTTTAGCGAGCGTGAAAGGCCACAAGATTGCTCGACAATATTTTCATGTTTAGAGGGTCTAAAAAGGGCTTAAAAGAAGACCTATTATATCTTTTGGGAGGCCTGATGGTGAGGTCAAGAGTGAAAAGAAATCATGCAAATGAGGCTCAAACTCGTAATCAGGAAAAACAACAAGGACTCCTGAGCCTACAGTTATTAGAGACGGCATGGACACCATAATGCAACCGGGATCTACCTAGGGCATCCATGTTCCAGTAAGCTCTAACACCAAATCCTGACAGTCCTAAACCAAAAATGTTGGTTCTGTGTCGGAACCTGATGGGACCGATCCTATGGCAAAGGGAGAAAGACAAAGAGATACAAAAATTAGGGTATAAACCTAACCTACATGCTCAAGTTGATCATCTGAGATTCTTTCCACGGATCGTCAAAAGTTACCCAAAACTCCAAAAAATTGTCCTAATACCCGATCATACCCCTCCAATGAAACTCTTGGATCACTCTAAATAGTTTTTGTTTTAAATAAAATGATAAGGGGGGCAAAAAAAGTGACAAAAAGAGGCCAAAAAGTCTATAAATAGAAGCTGACAGCTCATTATCACCATTATTGATTTGGAAATTGACTCTAGAGCCAAAAAAAAACCCTTTAATAAAAGTGGTGATTCTAGGAGCTACAGTGGATGAAATGACCATATGTCTGGACCAAGTAAGTACAAACTCTTTTATCTTGCAATTTAAATCTTTACTTTTTTATTTAGGTTCCATTTTTTGCAGGAGCATCGACCTTCAAAAGGTTGGCCTTAGGTCCACGTGGCCTTTCTCAGGACAGGCCATGTGTACATTCGGGTAGAGTAAACCTTGTACGCATGTACATGCGACTGTCAGCATTACAGCCTGCGTGGAATCCCTTATTGAATGAAAAAAGTTAAAAAAATGAGGGTTAACCCTCTTGAACCTTGGTGTTTTGCAGGATGTATATTCACTGGAGAGAAAGAGAGCATGAGGAGATTAGTGAGTTGGTCAGGGAAGAACCCAATGCTATGGCTGCCTTGATGCAATGTGGGTTTCTCAAGTTCTTCTTATGTCCTTTTATGGAGGCACAACCTAGGCTACTGAATGCCTTGGTTGATTGTTGGCATCCGGATGCAGAGGCATTCATGTTAGAGGGGCAGTCACTGGTGCCCATGACTGAGGACATATATTTTTTGACTGGCCTCTCTGGGAGAGGGGAACCAGTCAACTTCCATACTTTTCCTTCGGGGCCACATAACATAGCGAAATTGATAGGTCTTTACTATGAGGCTGGTATAGATCACTCGAGCTCACAGGTGCCCATAAGCAAGATTATTGACTTATCGCTACAGGCGATAGTGTTTCTTATTGGGAGAATCACTGGTTCTGTGGCTCTACATCAGGTGTCCTGGACACAGATGAACTGTGTAGTCCAGTGATTAAATGGAAAAATATTTGATTGGAGCACCACATTGTTCAAGTGTATGAAGAGGTAGTTGACAGATTGCCGATTGCAGACACAGAGGAACTTCGGGTTCGAGACCATTCTATGCTATTTCTTCTTTGAGAGAGTTCCAAGATTTAGTCCTCGAGTAGTGGTACGAGGACATCAAGCCTCTCTTCCTGCTATGTGTATATGGGAAGTATTACTGCAATGTCAGGGTGGTGGAAGGACCAATGAGTCCTTCGACGATGATTTCTTTGCGTGGTTGTCGCAACAGATCCCAGTCATCGAGGATTATCCTTATGCTGGGATTGATTTTTTGAGAGATCCTAAGATACTAGTACCTCCTGGTGAGGAGCGAGGAGAGATGGGTAATTTTCCATCATTCATTTTCTTTTTGTTAAACATATGTAATTTTTATGTTGTTTTTGTTATATATCATTTTTTTTATACTAGATTATTTGACAAATATGTGTTTGTCGTGTGCAAATGTAGGACCAATGCAGCCTACTAACTATGCAAGGAAAATGCATTGTCCTCAGCCAAGGGCCGCACCTTTAGCCGCAGGGGAACCAACAACAGTAGGAGATCTTCCAGCCAGGGAGGCTGAGAGGTTGTTGAGATGAGTCGAGAGGAACTTTACTGTGCTCACTTGCACAGTCCCTATGGTAGAGATTGAGGACCTACCACCATCTATGCAGCCTCATGTAGTGGGGGCACCACAGACATGGGTCCGATTGTTTCGACGTTTGGAAAACACTATAGAACAGTACAATACGGCCCACAGTCCTTGACCTTAGTTAGACTTTTCATGTGCTGAGAGCACTACTTGTATATATTTTTGAGGGCATAAGCCCTATGACTCGTTATTGGTCATATTTTTTAGGCGCTTGCGTCCACCTATGTACTCTGGTGACTATGATGTTATATATGGATTTTTATGTATTTTTTTGGCTTATGGATCATGTTTGAAAAAAGTGTATTTACATGTTTATGTGTGTTGAAGGAAAATATCCCTGCAGATAGGTAGATCTCCTCTTGAGAGTTAGACTCTTAACTCTTAAGATAGAAGATTCTTATCATGGAAACTGAATTCCTTTTTAGATCTAGATAAACTAATGTATGAGGAGGAAGGAGAAAAGTAGTATATTTTACCAGTGTTTTTCCCTGCACGGTCCGATTTGAGCAACATAATTTTAGTGGTCCTTCCAATAGCAAGAAACTTGTACTTCTAGTAAACTGATTCCTCGTCTTCATAACTAATCTTTGAGGTGTTCTAAGTGTACCTGTCATGTTTTTGGAGGCATGACATATGCAAGAAGGAAGTATGATGACATCAACATTTATACACTTGCGGTCAAGATGCGACACTTGCGACACTTACGAAGTGAGTAATTTTGAGGTGTAACAGATTTCCCCCCAAAGTGTGAAGTTAGAAGATGAGAACTGATAACTGAAATACTTTGCAGACTTTCAAGAAAGGGGTGGGTTTAGAGAACTTGAAAAAATTTCCACACAACCATCAAACAAATATTAAGACATGCTTCAAACCCAAGGCATACATACCTATGCTTGAGTGATAGAGACTTTCAAGGTATGGCCACCATAAATACACTGCGGATCCATAATTATATTGATAAAAGGTATAGCCACCGAAAATACACTGTGGATCTATACTCTCATGAGCTGAACTGATCATATCCATGAAGAATACATAGTGAATCTACGAGATGACAAGACATAGCCACGACCAATACAAAGTGGATCTATGTGATAGTATATGTGTCATTGTTCAAGAGAAACTCCGTCGAAACCTGGGAAAAGTACATATTAGAGTGATCACTCGACCCAGGGTCTTCTTACCGATCCTGATGTAGTACAAATAAAACCATGTGAATAGATGTCCTGATGTCGAACATGGCAGAAACCACTTGATTACCAGTCAATGATGTAAACCGTTAACAAGTGCGAGGGAAATCTCCATTGATGTCAATGATTCCCAAGGTACCCTAGTACATTCCAATGAATGTGAATGGATGAGCTGAAGTTGAACATCTATGGAATCACCTGACCAAAGGTTAATGATGTAAACCCATTGTCAAACATGAGGAGGCCTGCCATTGAGGCATGCAGGTCCCAAAGTACTAATTGGTTTCTAAGTCTAATTCCTGGATAATGTGTTGAAGTCGACAGGAATAGACTCGTCGAAGGAGGGCCTTGATGTATCCCCCATCAATGAAATGAAATGGAAATAGAGATGTAATTGGTAGATCAAATGAACATGGATTGACATGGGTATTGAGACAAGATATTTGTGATGGCTGACTCTCGAGGTAGATGCTTCCTTTGAACACTGAGGCACGACAACAGAAACATGACATGGACCAAAACTTGATGATGCAGTGGATCTTGTGACTTACATTGGGTGACCCAAAGGAGTAAAATAAACTCAAAGGATTGGCTCAGTGTAGAGGTTCAGTGGATTAAAATGCGTGCAAAGACAAGGTGCCATGTTCAAGGGCGACCATAAGAGTTACTTGGTAATGTTCTTAAAAACTGCTTGGCTTGCTTCCTTCAATTTTCCCCCCATCCAGATAGATGAGTACCTCTTTTTAATTTAACTAGCTTGAGGAGGGTAACACGTGCTCTATATGAATTACCTTTAGTAAGTCCCTCTTCCTTTGTTTAATGAACTGGAAGAAGTAAGGGTTCGGTCCCGTATGGGCTTGTCGATGTTTTTTTTAACAAGTCCAAAGATAGAAAACTCGAAGGTTTTTCATGATTATAGAGTTTGGAAAAACACTTAAAAGAGAACTCTCTCAGTTCCTTTTTCGTAAAGTAGTCTGATGAGACCGAAAAAGAGATAAAATATCACTCAACAGACATTTTCTTCAAATACTTTAACGAGCGTGAAAAGAACAAGGTCGCTCGACAATATTTTCATGTTTAGAGAGTTTGAAAATAACTTATAGATGACTCCAAGATTGTCCTTTTTCGTAATGTTAGTCTCGCGAGGATGAAAAAGAGATAAATTATCACTTGAAAGATGCCCTTTCAAACCTTTTAACGAGTGGGAAAGGAAGCAATATCGCTAGGCAATCTTTTCATGTTTAGAGAGTCTGAAAAAGCTTAAAGACGACTCTAGGGGGTTTCTTTTTCATGTATCCATACAGGTCCAAAAAAGAGATAAAAATTTACCCGGATGCATTCTCATGTATTTATGAGCACAAGAAAGAACAAAGACTAAGCTCAGTGTGCCCCCAACTTGATAGCTAATGGCTTAACTCTAGAATGATCATCAAAGGATGGAGACATGCCCTCCAAGCTTTAATTCATTCACCGACGTTGAGGTTGTCACCAATTTCTCTAATAGATGAGAAAAAGGAGAAGGGTGGATGAAAATAAGGTTTAAGAGAGGTGACTGTTTCATTTTTTAACGATCTTAACACAGGAAAAGACCTATGCTTAGGTCCTCTATTTCATTTTTTAATGAGCTTTCCATATAGAAGAGAAACTATGCTCATGACTATGTCTTGATCATGGCTTCCAAGAGGATAATGCTCTAGAAGGATACCATGTCAAGGGAAAAAACTCGGTCATGGCCTCTAGGAGATATTCCCTGGATGGAAGACAATCACTTGGGAAGGAATACATGTCGAGGGTCGCGATAGGAGTAAGGAGATCAGGCTCCAATAACCCTACGGAATAAATCACCATGTCCACTACCAGATCCAAATCATCAGAAGTTGAAATCATGGGAGATGGTGGAAAATCAACATCAGGAGGGGAGATAGAGTGTATATCTTCCCGTATTTCTTCACGAGAGGAAAGAAAAGAGGATCAGTGATGGTTATTATCCCGAGGTAATTTGTCAATGAGAATCATTTTTGAAATAGATTCATCAAAAGGGAAAATTGGGGAAATGCAGTCGATTGTAGATGACAAAGAACTCAAATGGGATTGCATCGAGGAACTGTTGGGTGCCAATAGATGTTGGTCATATGACGAGGGAGAAGCGGATTGGATAGAAATGTATGATGGTTCAGCTAGACTAAGTGGCATGGTGTCACCTAGTGCATCGAATTCCAATGGACGAGGTACAATCCAAGGGTCAGATGATTCCAAAGATTGACAAGACGCGGTCGAAATCATATTGACGGTGGAAATATGATGTGTAGTCAGTGGAAGTGATGTAGGGAAGGTACCCATGAGGCTAGAATCTTTCAGTAAGCCAACACCAATGCTTTCATACGTGATCTTTTGGTCTCCCAAGAAAGGAATATTGTTGGTAGCGGGAGTGCGAGCATCGGTTGTGCAGAAATCCAACTAATCAACAATGACAATTTTGCCTTGATGAGGAAATTGGAAACATCGAAAAACTGAGGAGGCAATGGTAGTCATAGCATAAAACCAACTTCTTCCAAGTAACAAGTTGTAATTGAGGGGAGCATCAACCACCTTGACATCAACAGTAACAGTTTTTCCACCCAATTGGATGGGAAGGGACTGTAAAAGCCCATGGGGATGAAAACCTCACCCATCGAAGGCACATAACATCGTTGGGGATTTGTTAAGTGTGGGTGATTTCAAACCTTTCCAGCATGCTAAATACATGACACAAGTTGAGGCTCCCTCATCCAAAATAGTTCGATGGATTTGTTGATTGTGAACAACAACATCAAATTGGAAAGCAAGTTGGTGGGAGAGTCGAGATGCATAATTGTCCATGTTAACCATGATATGGCTGGAAGACTCAGGATCAACAATTCCAAGAGTGGCTAAGAGCATTCTACGTTGACTGGGGTAGTGCTGTAGAACTTCCAACGCAGACATAACACATGGTGCTTGAGCCAAATCTTCAACAATGTTGTAGTTATGGGCGGCACATGAACTATAATTAAAGGTAGCTTTGTGGATAGTTCTCTTAGGAGGGCGTAATATAGATTCAAACGTGGGTTTCTCAATCTGAAGTGGTCCAGATGAGGGATTAACCGATGGAAGACTAACGGAGGACGATGATGGATCCAGTAAATTACTGGCACCATTAGTGTCTTTTCCTTTATCAGGGTTACCTGGTGTGTCATATGTCTTAGAGCGAGTGGTAAAATTAATCCCATTAAACATATAAATATGTGCACTCGACGAGGCCTCACCATTAGGATGGCTAGAACTTCCCCCAGGAGAGGGGGTTTCAACAAACATGGATTGCTGTTGTGGAAAAGGCTGAGTAAGAACAACAGGTAGTGACTTTCCTTGGAAAATTTTGGCCTCTTCATTGCGAAGTGGACCATCTCGAGTGTAGTGATCGTCACCATAAATGATACACGGGAATTTCAGTTTCTGTTTTGTTTTCTTTTCAGTAGCAGGTGTTTGATTTTTTGGTTGTTCATTGTTATTTTTTGATTTATTCTTTGTCTTCTTCTTACCTCTGAATTGTTGTGAAGGGGTAGATTGAATTGCATTCACCTTAGAGATCTAATTTTGGGGAGAGGTAGAGGAAAGTATGAGCGATTGGGAAGTAGATTGAGTTTTGACGGAACCGATAACACCATCCGCATGAGATGATGGTTTATATGGATCGGTATTAGCTCGAGCAACATTCAGAAGAAAATCATACAAAGTACTAGATTGTGAACATTGAGAAGATGTCCCAGCAGGATTGTGTGGAACATGTGGAGCTGTAGAGTAAAAGCTTGTAGAAACGGGGTTAGATATTGAAGTTATTTGGAGGTGAGTAGAGGTGATGAGTCCAGGATTAGGATGGACTTGTGCTGGTGTAACAGTAGGGTTAATAACCTGATCGACTGGGTGATTCATGGTTTGACTGGATGGTCCTGTTTCACTAGGAGGGTCATGAGGATGAAAGGGTTGTCGAAAGGATTTGAAATTTTCATAGAGATCGTGTCCTAACGAAGTCCTCCATACAGAACAAGCAGCTATGGGATTGGCATCTACTGTGGTGCTAGGACAAACAAGAGTCCTATACTCATCACCAAAGATTGGTTCTGTGGATCCCATATATGTTTCGGTAAAAATCCTCTTCGGTAATCGTGGGACCTCTTCGCCTATGACATTCCCAAGGGAGTCTAAACAAACCAAAAATGGTTCGAGAGGATTTACCGACACAGATGTAGTGGGATTTTCAACCGTGACCAAAGCACCTTCTGAGTTATCTAACGGAGGAGCAATAACACTTCCAATGTTGGATTTATTTTCTACCTCTCTACGATAGTTGTCTTCTAGAGGGTTAGGAGGTAAGGGTTGATAGCCTTCCAGAGGCATCCCTTGCATCCTACGTGATCAACGAAGACCTTTATCATCTACAGGCTCAATTGTGGAGAATAACATAACACACTGAAAAAAATAGGGCCATCTAACAAAAAGAAACAACATACACTAATAAAATCTAGGAATCAACCAAGCAAACAAAACTTCTTTCGATGATCATACTAGTTGGTGATGAAATCCAACATCGCGTGATCAGTTTGAGAAGGGGCTAGGATATGGTGGAATAGTTACAATGGTGACCTGGTTAATGGACTTTCGCCTTGGTGCAAGCTTCCACACAGTAATTGTGGATTTACCCTCCAAGGAGCCCGAGTGAGTTTGACTAATGTCTATTCCAGCTACAGTGAGACTTCCCTTCACCGTCACCTTGTGTAAGTACCTAAAGATTATGGCAACTAAAGACACCGATTCACAGTGAGTCCTTGGGAGGGTACAGTTGATAGTATGATCCGAAATGTATGATTAGGATAACAAGTCTGAAATCAACCCGAGAGGCTCCCACACATAATCATGGGTATACCTTCAAGTGACCCCCAATATACGATCTGACCAATACAAACAGTTGAACCACGGAGGCATAATCTCTGTAATTCGCCTGAATGTGACCTCGTGCGTAACACTTGTGTGAGAGGGGGATCTTAGAAAACCAATATGAAAATTGGATTTGACTCTTCCTAGCTCAGGATGCTAATGTTTGTTTTGAAAACATTGGAGATTTGTACTCACAGCCTAATCCAAAGTGCTAACCCTAGTCTACTATTGGTGGAAGATCCTAAAAACAAAAAATGTTCTAGATAGTTTTTAATTAGCGTTCATTTTACAACTGTTCTTTACTCCAAGGGTGTATGAAAGTGAAACTGATGGAATGATGACTCAATTCCCAAAAAGATGCATAAAATATGATAATCAATCGTTTCTTTTCAATGAACGCCTATTTAAGGGAAAGAGAAAGAGTTGTTTTCACTATCAAAACACTAATATGGAATGTCCTCAATCAATTGGTTCTCAATCGAATTCAATGAAATGCTAAAACATTTCATAAATTCCTTCTAATATGAAAACCAATCACTATTACGTATCTCTGTCATTTGTATGAGAATGATGATTGATTCAATGCAAAACTTCTCCTTCTAACTACCCTTTCAGATCAAGGAGATTCGGACAAGCATAAGCAAATTTTGCACAAACAACACACCCTCTTGCTATGATTGAAAAAAGAACCAAAAGAAAACAAAAGATAACAAATAAAATCAAACAATTCACACAAAAGAGAGATGTTTAAGAACAGTGACCTCAAAAAACCAAATGAGATGATTCATAGATTTTTGATGCCCTTCACCAGAGTTCCCGCTCAGTCAGATAAGAGAGAATAAAGAAGTGGATTGATTCCAAGTTCTCAACAGTAGAAAAAATCAAGATAAGGAAAAAGGACACAAAATATGGACAAAAACGTCTTATTCCTTAGAAGGAAGGATATCAAAGGTCAATAGGAAGAGGCATTGAATCACAAAGAAGCTCATCAAGTGAAGAAACAGAGACTAGTCTTCAGAAAAGACAATTCTGGAAGGGATTTTTTGCAAAGAGAGGTTGGTGCTCTGGTGTAAGGGTCACCAGAGCATTATAACACTCTATCTAAGACCAAGGGGGAAGTGTTGGTGCCCTGCTAACAAGGTAGGGGAGCACTGGGCTTCCACAACTCACAAAATTGTCCAAAAAACCCAAAATTTCAGTAAAACTTTGGCAATCAAGATGAATGTGATGGGGTAAGGAGCCAATTAGTATATGAAATCAAACATATGGGGTGAAAAAGGTCTAAAAATAACAAATTTTAGGACAAGGTCTGTGAGGAAAACCAAAACTGAAAGTTTTGATTCGATCCCCAGCGAAGTCACCAATTTCTGTTGAAGGAAAATCTCCCTGCGGATAGGTAGATCTCCTCTTGAGAGTTAGACTCTTAAACCTTAAGAAAAAATATGCTTATCATGGACACTGACTTCCTTTTTAGATCTATATAAACTAATGTATGAGGAGGAAGGAGAAAAGAAGTACCCTTTATCGGTGTTTGTCCCTGCACGGTCTGAGTTAAGCTCCAATCTTGAACTCCTCAATAAGCCCTATAGACAAACAAAAGTACAAACAACTTCCTACTCTACTGAGATTAGCTCGAAATAGACCTATGTATTAGAGACAAATTCATGTGAGATAAAACACAGATTTGGAAGAAACAGACCAAGCATATTATATTAAAGAGAACAAAAATGAAGAATGCTTACAGCCATAGATGCGAATGTAACAACTTCGTCAAGCCTTCCTCATCCGAACCCTTGCTCAAACAGTCCACACACAGAATGTTGATGCTCCAAATGAAACCTTCTTCATGAGATCATAGGTTAGATGCTTCATAATATTTTTTCCATCTTTTCACCATGAGAAGGCCTGTTTAAATAGGCTCGGAGAGGCCCAACTACTTGAGATATCTTTTGGGTAAGTTGAGGATTTTCCTCCTCCAGTTATGGATCTGCCCTAAGATCATGGCTTGACCAAGGATTCGAATCCAACTGCCTTCATATATTGAGGGGATATTTCCCTCATTCTTCTCATCAAATCAATTTTCACCTAGAATAGGTAGCGCTCCCCCAAAAGGGGCATCAGAGCATTATAGTGATCCCCAAGAGAAGGAAAGCAAGCACTGGTGTTATAATGCTCCCCTAGAAGGGTGGACAAAGTGTTATAATGCTCCCTAACAATGTATAGGGGAGAACTCCTTCCTGAAACTCAATTTTAGTGGTCCTTCCAATAGCAAGAAAATTGTACTTCTAGTAAACTAATTCCTCCTCTTCATAACTAATCTTTGAGGTGTTCTAAGTGTCCTTGTCATGTTGTTGGAGGCATGACATAGGCAAGAAGGCAATATGATGTCAGCAACACTTATACACTTGCGGTCAAGATGCGACACTTGAGACACTTGCAAAGTGAGTAATTTTGATGTGTAACAATGTGTATGTCTTTTCATATGTGTGCAAGATGCCAATCTAAAATTTGATTAGATAGAGTATCTGTAATTTTATTTAATCTCCTAGGAACATGAAAATATGTAATATAATCAAAGCTTCATTCTAAGAGACATACCCTAAGGAATCGTCGGTGTAAAGTTGGATCATGAATACGGTAGACTCTATTTAACTGAGACACAATCAGCTGAGCATCGAGATATACCCGGATATGAGAGAAACGAAATGACTAAGCATCACGAAGGAAATCAATAACTGCACTATACTTGGCGACATTGTTTTTGGTGTCACCTAAGCATATACCTCCGAAAGATAATAATTGGCCTTGAGGTGTAAAAATTACCCAAGTTGTGGAGGCAAGCCTTCGAGTGTGTCAGATAGCACCATCTTCATATGCAATGAACACCTCGAGTTCACTTGACATCTGCCACAGTGATGAAAGATACATCAAAACGACAAGTCCATAACACTAAAAAAAACTAGAAAGTAATTGTATAAAGACTATACATACATTACAAAAAGTTACCCATGGTGACCTACCTATGAGTAATACTTCTTGAGGTAGATTCCATTTCTAGGCTTTGCCAAAGAATTCCCTTCAAAATCAACCAAATGATAAGTGCCTTTTTTTAGAACCTCCTTTATGATGAAAGGTCCGAACCACATGGGTTTGAATTTTCCTGCCCCCAGGGGGTTCCTTATCTTGGTCGTAGACTAGGACAAGGTTGCCTTCAGTGAAAATCTGAGGATGAATGGACCTATCATACTGAGACTTGAATTTATGTTTGTGGGCCTCGTTGGCCAGGGCCGCATCACGACACTGCTCATTGAGCTACTCCAGGTATAATAACTGCTCTTCAAGTGGAGAAGTGGCTGGCAATAATTGTACTGCCAACTTTAGGGACGAGATATGGCATTCGATAGGCAAGACTACTTCCAGTAATGGGTTGAAAAGGTGAGAAATCGGTTGCAGTCTTAATATATTTTTGGTAAGCCCATAATGACGAGTATAACATCAAATGCCAATTTGACTTTGTTGAGTTGATCGTTCACTGTAAGATGGTCTTAAGAGATTTATTTACAGCTTCCACCTGACCATTTTCTTGGGGGTAGTAGGGTGATGAATGTTCTTTCTATAACCCAAGATTTGACGTTAACTTAGTCATCATATGGTTCTTAAAGTGACTGCCATGGTCAATGCCAATCTCCCTTGGGATGTCGAACCTTGCTATTATCTGGTTGAATAAAAAGAGAGCTATAATCTCCTCATCATCTTTAAACATTGGCATAGCTTCGACCCACTTCGTGAAGTAGTCTATGGCTACAATGATGTAATGGTGCCACCTTGCTGAAGGAGGGTTCCATGTAGTGTAATCAATTCCCCACTTGGTGAAGGGACCAACTATGATGACAGGAAACATAGGAGTGGGATGTGCCCTCATCTTCCAAGAGAAGAGCTGGCATGGGTGGAACTTCTTGACCGATTCGATACAATCTTTGATTAGTGTTGGCCATAAGTAACCTACTTGTAGAAAATTTTGGGTTGTTTCCAACCCAGAAAAATTACCGCCACAAGCTTCGGTATGGAAATCATTAAGCACGATAATCTCTTCTTCCTGAGTGAGACATCGACATAGGATGTAGTCTACACCTCTCTGATACAATGTATCATCGAGTATGAGATAATTCTTAGCCTAATGGCATATACGATGACGCTCATCATGAGAAGTAGAGGTGGTGCACTTCAAAGTCTGGAGATAGATAAGTATATCTCCGTACCAGGGATCCGAAGATGTGATAAAAAATATATCTCTGATAGGCGATTCTTCAGGAACAACATCACCTGACTCAACCGGAAGTTTCAAAATAAATTTTGCGAAGACCAGTGACTTTTTGGATTTCACTGAAACAAAATCTATGTCAAAATCCTGGAGGATAACTCTCCATATACTAATATTTTTACCTATTATCTGTCGTGTCAACATATACTGGAATGGATTCACAACAGTAATGATGGTGGTATTGCGAAACATAACTTAGTGATGAAACCATTGAACAACATGGACTGCTGCCAACACAAGTTTTTCAATATGAGAATAATTGAGTTTCGGTCCTACAAGGCCTCGGCTCAGGTAATAGATCACATATTCTGAGAACAAGTCATCTTCCTGAACTAAGACCATGCCAATGGTTGACTCTGCTATAGCCAAATATAATAAGAAATCCTTATTATAGTTAGGTGGTCAGAGAAAAGGGGCAGTTGTGAGGGCATGTTTCAACGCTGTGAAAGAGTGTTGAGCGACATCGTCCCAATAAAAAGGAACGTCTTTCTTCAGTAAGCGCATAAATCCCTTGGTTATCTCGGCATAGTTGGCAATGAAGCATCTTAAAAAATTCGCCTTTCCCTGTAGACTCTGAAGTTGAAGGATTGTGCATGGGGGGGCAACTGAATTATTGCCTCAACCTTGAGAGGATCAACCATGATCCCTGTTGTCGACACTATGAAACCTAAAAAACTTCCTGATATTACACAAAAGCTGCACTTATTTTGGATTCAAGCGAATCTGGAAGTAGCGACAACGCTCAAAGATAAGTTAGAGGTGTGTGGGATGATCCGTTCTCTTCCGATATCGAGATGCTAAATCATCTAAATAGGCCTCGACTGTGTTCTTGAGGTCATGGAAAGAAAAAGACATGGCCCATTGAAAGGTTGCTTCGGATTTTTTGAGACTAAAAGGAATCTTATGATACACGAATTTACCCCAGGGACAGATGAATGTTGTTTTGGGTTGGTCTTTAGGTTTGATTTGTGTTTGGTTATATCCTGAAATATCGTCCCTGAAAGAGAAGGCATCACAACTTGCACAACCTGCACATTCATCAATTATCTGGTCGATGAATGGTGTGGGAAAATTATCTTTGGGACAAGCCTTGTTCAAATCAGGGAAGTCTATACATACATGAATTGTACCTTGTTTTTTATTGACCGACATGGGGTTTGACACCCATTGGGTCAAATGGATAGGATAGATAAAACCAAATTTTAGCAGTTTCTAAACTTCAACCTTAATGGTTGCTGCTTTCCTGAGGTTAACTGGATGAAGCTTCTATCGGACAGGCTTGGCATATGGATAACTTGTGATTTCATGTTCGACTCTTTTTGGATCGATGCCTGACATCTCCTCATAATACCAATAAAAAACGTCACGTAATTGTTTAAATAGATCTATGTAAGTTTGAATCTCTCTGGGGGAGTAGTCATCTCTGACGAAAACATTCTCCACGATGCCAGGGGTTTTGGAGATATTGATCGGTATGATTTCAGTGATGGTTTCCATATTACCCTCAACATAGACCTTGTGCATAGCTAAGGGATTAATAGGACAAAACCTATCTCCAGTCATAGTCAAGGTGAACTCTCCGGCCTTGATTCTTCTTAACTCTAGAAGAAAGAAAGATCTATGATGAAGATCATCCCAAGGTTTTTTTGGACTAGTCATTGCTTCAATTAGTGCTTCGTTAAAGGGCAAGACTATGTCTAAGCAATCGATGTTAGCGAGAGAACCTTGAGCCCAAATAGGCTCTAGAAGCAGATCAAACTCTTGTGCAGGAGTTGGATCTGGGTTGGTTGAATATTTTTGGACTAAAGAGTATTCTACTTCAGTTGCGGACAAGGGCATGGACATGCCCAGATGCCCTATCCCCTCCATTGTGGTCGATGGGGAAGGAAGTATCCATGGATTGCTGAAGTAAGTTTTGAAAAATGATGAAACTTGGAAAATATCAACCTTATGGTGGTCGGATATGAACTTGACATCGCCTTGAGGGGGCGAGTAATTGAAGGTACCCATCAAAGATGGGCACAAACCAACCCCTATGTTGACTACGCCTAGTTAAGGATTATCAATCATCGAGACCGTGGTCACCCCCAATGAAGGGTCAGGTCTGGAGAAACACAATTGATCAATGGTCACAATTCGATCCTCGTGTGGAAACAACAAGACCCAGAAAACTGTAGCAACCACTGCTTGCATGGCATAAGTCCAACTCCTTCCTAAAAACATATTATAGTCGAGGGATGCATCGACTACCTCTACCTCAATGCACATGGTATTCCCTCCCAATTGCACAGGAAAAGAGGGAATAATACCATATGGTCAGAACGAACAACCATCGAAAGCAATGAGAAGAGTAGGCGACGAAGACAAAACGGGTGGCCAATGTCCTTCCAACATGCCAATGTCATAACGCATGTCGAGGTTCCCTCATCAACCACTGTGTGGAAAATATTTAGAGTAAATTTTTTTGTGGGGTGATCCACTACTATCTGAAACGCTACGTGGTCAGGCAGATGAGGTTTTAAGTCAGTTGTATTTAGTATGATGGTACTTGGATTACAAGTCTCAGTAGATCCTAGAGCGGTTAACAAAGCTTTCCTCTAGAAAGGGCAGCTTTGGAGGACCTCCAAAGCAAACATTGAACAAGGGGTTTGAGGCAAATTTTCCACCACATAATAGTTTTGGGTGGCCCTTGCATTTGGGTTGTGAGAATTTTTTTTGAATGTACCTTTTGGGATGTGTGTTATTGTTTTGCCCAAAGTCTTCTCAGTCTGTAGAGGAAGAGATGGGAGTTTGACTTCTTTTCCCTTCTCAGAAGTTCTTGGTTTACTGTAGTCATCTGCTCTAGTGGATATGAAAGCATCACCCTTCATAATATATACATGTAAGTTTTAAACCTGTGAAGTAAAGCAATGCATATAGATTCTTAAGAAATACAAAAATTAATCAATGGCTCATACACAAAGTACACAGAGATTTTTACCGGAAACCCTCAACTGGAAAAACCTCTCTTATTTTCATTATATCGAATTTCACCATTTTCCATACAATATATACAATGTTTTTAGGTATTCCGTAGATACCAAAACCCTAATCCCTTAATCAGGTATTAATATACAAATTAGCTAAAAATAGCAAAATCCGCTAAAAATAGCAAAAACCGCCCAAAAAAAAATTTCGGGGTGCTGCCCCGGGCTACCGCCCGGTGCCGAACACTGCGCATAACCAGGGGGGGGCATACTTTCCCCCCTAGGAAAGAGAAATGGATCATCAGACGCAGTTTTCATATCTGACGCACCCACACACACACACATGCAAAGAATATAACACATACCCAACATTCTCCCACTTGTTGTTTTCTTTGCATCCAGGGGTCCAGGGGATTATATAGTCAACAATCCAGGGCAGCAATGCCCATTGTTACTCTACACCAAGAGAAATTTTCTATGCTCACAGACTTTGTCAATGAATCTGCAACATTCTTCAAGGTGTCAACCTTTTCCAACAACACCTTCTTTTCCTCAACCATGTCTCTCACAAAGTGATACTGAACATCAATATGCTTTGTCTTCGAATGATAAGCTGGGTTCTTTGCCAGGAATATTGCACTCTGACTGTCACAGTCTAATCT
>ML784493.1:528314-542269 GCA_009831015.1 Picea engelmannii
TACATCCTCATACTTCAATGTAGATTGAGTGGTACTACCTATTGCTACAACTAGATTATCCCAAGATTCTGGCAAAGAACATAACAAAGTAATACACTTATCTTCTTCTGCAATCGTAATATTAACAGATCCAAGTTGACTTAATAGAGTATTAAAGGCATTTAGATGTTCTGTCACAGAATCTCCATCTTCCATCCTAAGATGATACAACTTCTTTCGAAGAAACAACCTGTTTATCAGGGACTTTGATTGATACAAATTCCCTAACTTATCCCATAGTTCCTTGGCTGTAGATTCTCCCGAGACATACAACAACACCGAATCTGCCAGGCAGATTCAAATGGTACTCCTTGCTCTTCTGTCCAACTTGTCCCAATCTTCCTTCAACATACCAGTAACTGGTGTACTAGTAGTTTGTGTACTGGTAGGTTGTGTACCAGTAGCCTGTGTGCTTGTAGATGGTGTACTAGTAGGCTGTGTACCAGGATCCATAGCGATCCATTATTCTTTGTCTACAAGAAGGTCCTCCATATTTAGCTTCCATAGCTCAAATTTTTTACCGTTGAAATTCTCTATCTCGATTCTAGATGAGCTCGCCATTCCTCTTACTTTACTCAAATCTCCACTGCAAAAGCTCCCACTAAACCCAGGTTTATCACAGACCCAAGATAAACTTGATCTATCAAGACCGAGCCAAACCCTCAACAACAAAGGAATCCCTCTGAAGCCAAAAATGTGCTCTGATACCACATGTAAGTTTTAAACCTGTGAAGTAAAGCAATGCATATAGATTCTTAAGCAATACAAAAATTATTCAATGGCTCATACACAAAGTACACAAAGATTTTTACTGGAAACCCTCAACCGAGATAACATTTCTTATTTTCATTATATCGAATTTCACCATTTTCCATACAATATATACAATGTTTTTAGGTATTCCGTAGATACCAAAACCCTAATCCCTTAATCTGGGATTAATTTACAAATCAACTAAAAATAGAAAAATCTGCTAAAAATAGCAAAAACTGCCCAAAAAAATATTTTGGGGTGCTGCCTCGAATGATGTGAGTAACCAGGGGGGGCATACCTACCCCCCCCTAGGAAAGCGCCCGGTGCACATGACAGAGCTCTAGGTGAAGGGATCGTCAGACGCAGTTGTCGTATCTGACGCACCCACACACACACACATGCAAAGAATATAACACATACCCAACAATACATTCATGGATATAGGATTGTTCAAAGATGGAGAGGGTCCTTGAGTGCCCCCTTATGCACTTGTAGAGGCTTGGGTTAGTTTTTTTCCATGTTGAAATGGATTGGTTAACATAGCAGGTTGTTGTTGTGTCAGAAAATTTTGGGTCTCTGCAAGCTAGGGACATAGGTGGGTCAGGTGGTCTTCCATACATAGCTTTCATGGATACCTCACCTTTCGTTTCTTAGTGTTTCCCCCACCAACATTATCAGTGGATTTCTTATCCCCCTTACCCTTCTTTTGTTGTTTTTTCTTTCTTTCAAGTTGTTGGGTGGCCTTTGTATTTGTCGATTTCACTGTGTGTACATCTGACGTTTTAGTAGGGGGAGAAGCCAAAACAGTAGTTTGGCTGGCCGCTGTGTGTTGTATAGACAATTGATGCAACTGCTTCGTTAGTTGCTCAGTGAGCTTGGTTTGTGATGAACCAACAATACCATCGACATGTGGTCCAGCTCTCTGTTTGGTTTTATGAAGTATTGAGCATGGCACATCTTGTAATATCTCGTATAATAAACCAGACTGAGAATAGATGAGATCAAGTTGTTAATCTCTCATGATGGTATTTTCTTCGGAAAACACTCTTGAAGTCATGACGTCTTTGGATAACTGTGGGACCAAAGACTTAAGGAACCACTAGAACAGGAATGCTGGTGGGACTGGTCCCTTAATTAAACTCTTCCGACGACTCCATTCTCGGATGTGATAAGAGATATGGTCTGCTATTTTCTATGAGAAATTGGCCAGCAATTCTATGCCAGTGTCGTATCTCACAGGTAATTGGAAATGATTTAGGAAGGCCATTGCCAATTCACTGAAGGAGGAGTATCTTGAGTGGTCGAGCTGAATGTACCATTTCACAACACTCCCAATGAGAGCATGTTGAAACAATCGCAACTGTATGGAGTCATCTTTCAACAAGTTAGATAAGCACCAAAGGTGTAAGGTAGTCACATGATCTCCTAGATCTTCGTTAGGATTGGCTTCGAACTTTGGTATGTCCGAAGGAAACTTTGTTGACATAGGAGGCCAATGCGGATCGTGATAGATAGGGTCATTCAACAACCTTGTCAAGTCTGGCAAATGCAAGGTTGCCAGGAAAGGCACTATGGGTTGTTGGTGATAACCTGGGAAAAACGGGCCTGGAGTTTGACTGACACCAGGTTTCCAAGAACAGTTTGGATGCTAGCCTGGGTTCTGGTAAAAACCATGGCCATGGCTAGCATATGGATTCTGCATGTGAGGAGACATCATCGGCTGATTCCCAAAACAGGACGTAGATGGATGGCCGTGCATTACATTCAACGGACTTTAGGAAGGATTTCCCCATGTTGATCCCATAGGGATAGGCATATTACCTTGTTCGGGGTTCCATTGACTGTGGAAAGAATTGCCCCAAATCGAAATTCCTGATGAAGGAACGGATCCCTTCCAATAATTACAAGGCCTTGATGCGGAAGAAGTTCCTAGATTCACTCCTTGTGCAGGAATAGTACCCTACATAGGAATAGGTTGTCTGAAACCAGGGTTGGCCCCAGTCGAGAAAGTAGCTGACAAGAAGGCATTGTTACCAAACATACTAAACAAAGAAAATAGTGTCGAACCTACTGTCATATTATGTGAAGGTGGTCCTTAACTTCCCGCTCCAAATAAACTATGGTGTGCAGGTGGCCCGACGGATGGCTGGTGCGTGCCACCGAGCAAAGCGGATGAAGGAGGTATATGACCTCCCCCATAAGGGAAAGTGTTAAAAGGAGAAGAAGTTCCCCCCATGTGGCCTTGCAGAGGAGCGTTAGAGATCCTTGCCCCCAGAACTAAAGTCTATGAAGTGGAGTAGGAAAGTACAAGACTTATACTTGAGCTAGGCATCCCGTATGAGAACGAAGGGCCTTTCACACTTGGTGGGAAAGGGGTTGTGGCCACCACCATAGATAGGATCAGACCACTGTGTGAGGTAGAGGCAGCTGAGACCATGGTGGCTCGGGCCAATAATGATGGGTTAGGAGGTGGAAACTCTCCTGTGGTGACAACCATAGTGGGAATTGAAGAATTCCCAGAAGGAGGAACATCATTTGTTTCCATTGTTGCGTGTGACACTATCTGGCACTCGTAAGGATGAATCAGTACAATGATGGGTGCCGAAAGATTAGTGGTTGAGGTCTCAACTAGACCAAAATATTTCACTCCAAGGTCTAAAATGGTCAATTCCTTCAGATGTTGGTCGGGCACAATTTCTTGCGACCCAGTCACTTCAAAAGACCCTTGTTGGTCTAGCTTTCACCTTAGTGGTGGCGGGGGTGGATCTAGTGTAACTGGTGATAGACCAAGAAGCCTTTGTGACTGGAAAAGCCCGTGATCCTCCACTGTGTGATAAGATCAAAGACACTCTAGGGCTATCTAATCATTCAAAAAACAACACACACTAAAAAGTCCCTACAAGATAAAACAAGAAAACACTAAACTAATTGGAAGAACAGTTACAACAACCAACACTAGAGAAACTTACTGATGCAAGTGAAACTTGAACACAGAAGCACCCTCTAGATATGGTCTGCAAATCATGGCCCAATGTCTATCCTAGGTACCATGGTATACCCACACAGTCACCTATGTATGTCCCTAAAAAGATAGGAAACTAGGTTGCCAGTGTGTGAACAGTCACCAGGCGGGTACAGTCGAAATTCAAGTAGACCACAATGAGTAAGGTATCGAGCTTGAAACCTGCCAAGGGTATCAAAAGTAAGTGGTATATAAGACAACTGAATACCTCAAACATATTTGAGACCCATGAAGCTCTGTGGCAAATGCAATCGATGAAATCCCAAGACAAGCCCTCTATATGTGTTCTCCACTACAATTGGTCCAGCTTTGGAGGTTTATCTCCGCTACCTTCCCGCACGTGACCTTGTGTTTATCCCCTGTGTTAGAGGAGGGTCCTGGATAACTTTCACGATACTAGACTTTGACACTCCTTAACTCAGACTCCAATGTTTGATTTTAATGGCCTTGAAGAGTTTCCTCTCCAACCTAATTCGAGGCCCTAATGCTAAACTGGTTGGTTGACCCTACAAACATAAAAAGTCTAATGAAGTTTAGATTTAGCGTTAATTTTTTTGGCTTGTCTTAAGTCAAAGTTTATGAAAGTGAAAGTAGTGATGTTTGAAAGACGAAAGAAAAATAAACAGAAAGATGGAAACAAAAAATCTTTACCTTACTTAACTTTTAAACAACTTTTCAACCTTAAATTTTCTTTTTTTTTTCGAAGATCTTTGAACAACACACTCAAAGAAGGATTTCACTTGACTACGAGCTACTTATGATCTAAGTAAAATATCAAGAACTTATGAAAGCAAAGACTTTTCCTGGTTACTAATGCAAAACAACACTTTTCAATTAATCAAAGAAATAATATATATATATATATATATATATATATATATATATATATATATATATATTTATTTGAATGCTGACAAGCAAAAAGGAAAAATATCAACAAGTCAAAACCGAGAAAAACTTCTGGCCTAAGCGCAGATCGCAAAGAGTCACTTTAAAAATCACACACAAGCAACTTAAAATTGGACTCTCACACTTGTCTAAAAACCTTATAAAAGAAAATTTTGAGGAAAACTTCTAACTGAAAAAGAAAGCTATTGCTGTGAACAAACCTAAGTCACTGAATTCTATGAAAGAGATCCAAAAACTTGAGAGGTATAACTCTTATCAAAGGAAAGGATGATTGCCCCACCTTCAACAAAAAATTCCTCCACAAGCACACCACTGACAGTTCAACAACAAGCGTGTGCACGCGAGCTGTGTAATGTCAGAGAGCGTGTACACGTGTGTTGGCCTTATACAGGTCGTGTGTATCTTTGAAACTCTTAGGCAAAAATACAAACAATCTAGCCTAGGCAAAGACCACTGATACTGAGAACCAGGATCTCTTGAAGACTTAGACACCTACTTTAACAGAAAAAAGAAACCAACTCAAGGAAAACTTCATAGAACAAACCAATCCGAGGTGAAACCTAAGCTATCGAATGCAAACAACAAATACTAGAAAGAGTTCTAGAAAACCCCTGAGAAGGAAAAATTCTGACAAGGGAGAGGATGATTGCCTCTTTAAAAGAATTTTTCTGGAATCATACACACGACGGTCACTTCTTCAGCTAGCGTGTACACACAGGCTGTGAGAATTCAGGGCATGGGTACACACGTGTAGACCTTATATAGGCCATGTGTACCTTTGTGGGTCTTGAAAAAATTTATAGTCAAGCAAAGAAACAAAGATAACTGGTATGGAAGACCAGAATCTCTGTTAGCTCAGACTTTTGCAGAAACTTTAAAAACAGAAAAATGAAACTAGTTCTTAAAAATACCTGAAAATATCCCTGGGAACCCTAGAGATGTCCCCAGTATGGTCGCCAATTCTATTGTGAGTGGGAAATCCCTCTACGGACTAACATCTAGGGTTAAATTATGCATGCAGAAAAGACCTAAAGAATCATATTTTCTATCGTCGTCCCAGACCTAATCCCCATTATTATTAAGGAAATACATAGTTAAGTGAGCATACCTTATTCCAGACATTTGATATCGATCCTTCTTCACACTTGATTTCTCCTTGACTGCAACTCTCCTCTACGATTGACCTGCATTCACACAAGATACACAACAAACTCTACATGCATTTGATCTAAATATTAATGGGTTATAGATTCAAACATGTATGCAATAAACTATGAACACCTCATATGGCGAGATGGGAAAAATACTTATTTATTACCAACTTTAATAAATCAACTTACAATGTCGACACTAGCCATTGCCCCGCGAACCTGGTCCTAGGCTCCTCTTCAACTGTCCTCCAACTTCTTTTCTCTGTATGTCTTCTTACACAGGGATGGCTAAAGGGTTGGGACAAAGGGAATGTGCAAATGGGTATAGTTTCTTTACTATGATTCTCCTCTTCAAAATGGGACCCCTAACCCTTCTTTTATAGGCTAGAAGAAGATAGGTATTTGGATGAACCCTTGGCCATGCATGGCTGGAAGGTTTAGTTAACTCACCCAAAATTGTGTGTTCCATTGACAACTTTCCTTTTTTCACGCTTTTGTAGGTACACGCAGGCTGTTTTAGGTCATCTAGTGTGTAAACGCATGCAGTAATGGAGTAGGGTGCATGGGCCTTTATAAAAGAGGTTTTCAAGAAGAGTTGTTCAACAATGTTTTGGCAAAGAAGGAATATAAGATGGCCTGATGCCAGGTAAGCATGTCTGGTGAAAATTAGGGTTATAACAACTTCCTAGGATACGGGTCTCCTCCCAAAGCTGACCTACAAGAACACTTAGGAAAAAAATGTTACAAATATACAATCTGTACTTGTTACTTTCAATATTCAAATATAAGCATAGATGCATTAATCAATAAAGATACAAATACACAATGTATTGGGATAGAAGAGAACGCTTTTATTCAATATGAAGACTAGAAAGATTACAACCTTCTTATTGACAAATGATCCGTGAACCAAGTCTGGGCTCCTCTTATTGGTTCTCCAAGTGCATCATTCCCACATGTGCCTCTCACAAACAACTGATCTCTTTGGGAAAAGGAAAGGGTTGTATAAGGAGAAAGAGCTGGAGGGGAATGCTGAGACCAAATCTTAGAAAGGGATGCAAAACTTGGGGTAAAATGGGAAGGGATTTTGGCATAGCTTCTTTGTTCTCTTTATTGATGTTGGAATGAGACCCCAAGACCTCTTTTTATATGAAAAAGATATGGTTATTCGGTTTGGGGGCGGGATATAATGATTAAAATGGTTGGGAAACCCTTGATAGCCCATAAACTCCATTGAATTCCTTGCAACTTTTGGTGGTAAACGCGGGTTGTCTAGCATGCATCCTGCATATGTACACGGGTTGTCTAGTATGAAACATGCATGTGTATGTGGGCAATAGTGAAGCAGGGAGCGTACATGCTCCAAAAGATGATTTTTTAAGAGAGAGCTTCAACAATAAATTGGAAAAATGTGTAAGTGAAAAGGAAAGTGCCATGTATGCATAGGTAGAGAATTTTTGGGCTATAACACTCTCCAACATCATTCTTAGTCATTGTATGTGATCTTTTAGGAGGTTGTAGATAGTCCGATCGTTGAAATATACAACCATTTTTTTTTAGATGTATCCTTGAAATTATTTGACCACTATCTAGGAGAAGACTGCTAGGGAATTTTTGAGGCTAAAGGGCATGACTTTGTATGAAAATGATCATTGGACTCGAATACAAATGTATTTTTTTCTTTATATTATTTTGATATTTCTACTTGATTGTATCCAGAGAATCTGTTAGTAAAGGAATAATATTTTCTCCCTACAACTTTGTTGATGATCTCATCAACATATGGTGTTGGAAATGGATCCATTACTGTGAACTCATTTAATCCCCAAAAGTTGATGAAGATTATGATTTCGAGAAGAATTAGTTGGAAACATATGCGACCATACTCTTTCATCCTGATATACTATGTTTTTCCATTCCTTCTCACATTGTTGAATGTGAGAAACTGGGTCGAACCTAGGTTTGAAAATTGGGATGTCCAGGTTTGACGATAATTGTATCCCCCCAAATATTTTGAAAAAATATGAAGTGGCAGTGTTCCATGTCTATAGTCGAGGTGCATATGTTTCCCACCATCGAGCGACTTGAACTATGAAGGACTCAACTAGAATTTTGATTCTCCCCTATTCTCCGTTTGACTTGGAAACTTCATCAACATGCACTGACAAAGAGTTCCCTTCACTGAACCGCAGGGGTTGCCTTGCATTTTTATGAGTCAGAATGAGTGTTGACATTTTATTTATATTTATTTTGAAAATGATAGGTACAACTTGTACTGAGAAGCATGATTTGGATCTTGTTATTAGTATGGCTTCTATCGAACAACATTCTTTTTCTTGAGATTTGTAATTCTCCATTTTCCAGTTGTACAAATATGTATATGAATTTTGTCCTATTGATAATGGGGATCCAACTAGGATTTCACCTTCACTATTCATCTTGACATTATCTCTTTGATCATTTATTACTTGATATAGTCATTGGGCTTCATGAGATTCATCCCCCCAAGGTTTACCATCCTTTCGATCCAATGGGATTATGATTTTTCTTCCACTTCCTTTTAGTTTAATTCTATGTCTTTCGAGGGAGATCGTAGCTCGCATATTTATTCCCTAAGGTCTACTGACTAATGCAGGGTAGGTAAGAATTATTTGACCAAATTTATTACTTCAAAATTGACTGTCATTGGGATTACCATTATAAATGATATTATTTTTTTAAGGGTACCGATTGGTTCAATGAACCTCTAATCTTATATCTTTAGGAAATTCATAGTTGGTTGAAGAAATGTTTTCTGAGTTGAATCCACATTTCCCTTGAGAGTTTGTTTACTTGAGATCAAAAATCGACTACAACTTCCTTGATCATGTGTCCATCGATTTCAAGGTCAACTTGTGGATCTAAGTCAGTTGTATGTCGTTCTTGAGATAGTTGGCACAAACTTTTAACATATCTTTGGTCTTCTTTACATTCTCTTAGAATAATCAACAGGTCGATTAGACAGTTGACTGGCCTCTTTTCCTTTAACAATTGCAAAAAATTATCTAACTTCATATCTAAAATGTTTGTATGTCCTTCCTTGTTCATTTTATCTTGGTCGATGTTGTTAAATAATTTCATCACTTCCCACATTAGTTTGTCTTGTTGATTTGGATTGGGGTATATATGTCGGTCTCTCCTTTGTTGAATTGGTAGGTCTAGATACATATATTCACCGGCTCCTGAACGCATTACTACATGAAGGTTCTTCGAATTTAGGATCTCTTTTTTTGGTACTGTGTGCAAGATATTTACATTTATTTTGTTCATGAATTTTTTTAGTACAATTAAACGGTCTTCTAGGGAATGATCACCCACTCCACAAGTGTTATAAAACTTGAGGTTAGTTCTATATTTGATTGGGAAATCTAGGATGATATGATCACCTTTCTATTAATTAAATAACTAATAACATCCTCTGTTGCATCCTCTACAATCTTTTCCTCGTCCTCTGCCTCGACCTTGATAACCACCTTGATCTCGTCCTTTGTATCCATTTCCATTTTCTTATTCAACATGCTGGTCAACCACCTATGTATGATATATTGAGTGAATGATTGGTTTATTCTTTTTGTTCAAATGACATTCCTGAGTGGATTGGTTATTATCTTTGCATATATGGAACCACTTAGGCCATACATTTCTTATATTGTGTGGAAAGTCTCTTGTTTCATGATTTTTCAAGGCTTCATAAATATCACAATATGTTTCAATTTGGATGCATCTGACTGTTGGGTATAATGCATCATTGAATTTGCAATAATATTTTGTGTGTCCCTTGCTTGAAAAAATGGTACACCATAGTTCGTTGCGTGCGATCGACGTTTTTTTGATTGATTATTGTATCTATGTGAGCTTGTCTTCCAGTCTTTTTTCAGCGATTGTAGAAGATAAGGTGTCTTCATCATCCATTTCAATCGATTGTGATTTTTTCAGTTTGTCTTCACATGACTGAAGATAATACATTTGGAGGGGAATTATGATATCTTGTAGTAATCCTGCTACATACCATTGCACCAACATATTTTCATCAATTTCATAAGGGATTTGTATTAATAAATATTTAAACCTCTTATCGTATTCTCAGACTGTCTCTCCTGAATTTTTATTTATTTATTTTAGTTTTGTGCTGCCAAGTGACTCATGTATTGAGTTTTGAAGAGCTTGAGTAATTGTTTCCTTATATCTACCTTCGAGTGTTGTTGATTTCTTGTATAATTCATAAACCAAGTAAGATATCTATATCGTAGTGCAACACCAAATTGTTCCATTTTATTTTTGTTTGCCAGTTATGTCATCTGCATCCCAAAATTTCTCTAAGAAGAACCAATTTTGGTTAGGGTGTTCATCTCCTTGATAAATGTGGATATTATTTAGAACTATATTTTCTTTCTAGGTTTCTTCGAAAATGGAACTGTTATAAGAGTTTGTGTCGAGGTCGAATCAAAGGTCAGATTACCTTCTTGAATTAATTTTTGGATTTCCAACTCGACTAATTCAATATCTAACTGTGCATGTTGTTTTCTTGGGATTTGAGAGTCTGTACAAAAATATTTATCTAAATATTCGATGAATCATCCTCTATAGGGATTTTACAGTTCATTTTCACTACCTGTTGACTTGTAATCTTCTAAAAGTAGATTCAACAAGGGGAGACATCCATAATATACCTTACATGAGGAAGTATATCTTCTGGTTGATTTTAGTGTTTTCTTTTTCCTTAATTAGCATTGTATCTCTTATTTGTCCAATGTTATCAATTCGACACCACACCCGCTATGACTCTGTATGTATGTGAAGTATTTTTCAGAGAAAGTCTACAATACGCGAGCTAGGACTTCTTACATGAGAATGTCAAATTGTAGGTCTCGAAATGTCAATCTACAGGTCAACTTGGTCATTGGATTGTTGGGTGCCATCATATGGCACATTCAATTACAAACTTCCAATCTTCCCAAGTGCCATCGGGGTGCTCTCAAGGGTTGCTACAATGATTTTCCACGATTGGGTAGGTTTTATATGAGATTTTTAGAGATCCTTATCATTTCACAAATCTTCTCTTTTATTTTTCCTTTTATCCAGTTCTATTTTTTGAATATCTATTGAAGGCTTATGGATCTGCATTTGATACACATATTTCTCATTTGAATTAGTTATCTTTCTCTTGACATCTGGCATTTTTGAGTTGGGTGTGGTTCAAATTTAGTTCAAATTTTTCTTGAGATTTGATTTTGATTTATCTCATCCCACAGATCATCCATCCTCTTTATGTCAACCCAAATTATTTGTGGTCAACGGATTCCATTGTCATTTTTTGTACACTCATTTCTTTAAAAATTAATCCCAAGGTTCTTTGGTATATTTACAATTAGCTTCCAAGATTGCTTCTCACTCTTCTTGTCTCTTTTGCCAATTGGATTTTGGAGGAGGATTTTTCAAAGGGGCTTGGTACTCAACAATGTCACCAACTCCTTTGTCTAAGAACAATTTATGAAACAGGGAAGGGATGATGCAAAGGAATCTTTCGTGCAATTTCATATATAATTTTTTATTGATGGTTTGGACTAACTCTATGTCTTTATTTGCTTGAACTTCTATGTAATCTTCCACAATCATATCGACCCATTTGTTTAAGTTCGTTCTTTTTCTTTTGTGATATTGTGCATCAAATTCTCATTGGACGTGGGTCTGCACATTAGGTTGATTGAGATATGCAAATAATGATTTTGGAATGGCTTCCAGAAATTGTTTGTGAGTTTCTGAGAATAATTGAGCGAGTGCTTCAATGAGTGTCAGTCAATTTGTTCTTTCATAATTCTTGTTGTAATTGATAATCGTATGCTCCCACAATTCACTCATGTCTTCTAAAGTTATCATCTATGTGCGTTCTTTCTATGCATGTTTGAGTTCATAACTACCAACAATAGAACCAATGTTGTATTCTAGGAGAAAGTACGAGAAGGTTTCCAACAAGTCCTTACACAAATAATTACACACTACAACATTGTATATAAGGACACATAGAAATATAGAAGAACATACACAAGTGGGGGAGAACATTGAATGGATTTTATTTTATATATGTCTAAAACAAACTCTATATTTCTATTACATTATAGTATATATATGTGTGTGATATACAATTACCAGTTGGTTACATTCCTTAATTGTTCGGTTGATCAAATCTAACTATCTGTTCGAGTGACTTCCTAACCGACTACTGTAGTCGACTTGGTTATTCAATTGGGAGGTCTAGTCATTGGGGATGACTGTCCCCTGTTAGGACCACACAATGTACCCTTTTTGCCATACTTTTTACCATTATTATACCCTTCATCACTTATATTTAGACTCATAACACCACCACATCTGATCATCCCAAGCTATACAACGTCCTTTCTCATTACTATATGTTTAATTTGTTTTGCATGACATTTTACATTACTCTCGTACTTAACCATTGATTAGAAGTGCATAAGTGTCCATATTTGCAGAATAGTATTCAAGGCTGATGCTGAAACACAGAACTGTCCAAAGTCGCTGTTGTACTGATGCTGAAACACAAAAGTTGTTACACAACCGAGGACGCATATGCTGAAACACGGAGCTGCTACACAGTCTAAGGTCGCATATGCCGAACACGGAGCAGCTACATAGTTCAAGGATGCAGATGCTGAAACACGGAGCTGTCACTCCATTCAGAAGTCCAGATGCTGAAACACGGAGGACCGCCACGATGCTGAAACACGAGCCGTGACAGTTAGCAGTCAAAGCCGACACAGTCAAGGGAGCAATTCACGTGGCTGAAACAGCCCGTGAATTGCGATGCTGAAACAACATCAGCAGCTATGAGAAGAAGTTGTTACACCAGCTGTAACAACAATACCTCATTCAGTTCCTGTATTAGCATTCGGTTGCGTGAGAAAAGGACATCCTATGCTGATTTAGAAAGAAGATCCGATTTAGCGTAGGATTCAGATATGCTTTGTAATGATTGTATCGAAGGGATTTCCCCTTTAAATTCAGGAGAAATCACCATTCGAGGAATGGAAGTTTGGATGTATTGAAGGACTTAAGAGAAGCGGGACGCATTCTGTACTTCCAATTTGTAATGTAATATTTCAACAGATGAATATAAGAATGCTTTGATTATTCGTTTCTAAGATTTCTCGTTTTCAGGGGAATCTTGTGAGAAGGGAGGGCCCACCTTCATCACAAGATTCACCCATTAGTTAGAAGTGTGTCATTTAATTTCTGTTTATATTTTGTTTGACTTTCGTTTGCTGAAACACTGTTTGAATGAATTTCGCTTTGCTGAAACACTATTGATTCTGTCTTAGTTAACGAATGGAATTTGTAATTATTTTTATCAGCAATATTGTGTGGTGATTTTGTGAGTTTAGCAGGGAATTGGTTGAAGGGTCCCTGCTCAGACAGAAAGGGATTGGGACATCATACCCTCTGTGGAATTTGCTTAATGTTGCAAGTGTGCTAGCAGAGATTTGGTTAAGGTATCCCTGCTCAGACAGAAAGGGACTACAACACCTTGTCTCCTGTAGATCTCTTTTACCCCTGCAAGTGTGCTAGCCAGAGATTTGGTTAAGGTATCCCTGCTCAGACAGAAAGGGACTACAACACCTTGTCTTCTGTAGATCTCTTTTACCCCTGCAAGTGTGCTAGCCAGAGATTTGGTTAAGGTATCCATGCTCAGACATAAAGGGACTACAACACCTTGTCTTCTGTAGGTTCCATTTACCTCTGCAAGAGTGTTAGCCAGGGATTGGATTAAGGGTTCCTACTCAGAAAGGAAAGAATCAATATCCTGTTCACTGTAGACTTCATTAGGTGTTAGCCAGAAACTGGGTTAGAGATCCCTTCTCAGAAAGAAAGGAATCAGACTGCCCTGTTCTCTGTAAACCTCAACCTCACAAGTGTGCTACAACAGAAGTAAGGCTCAAGGCTCCTGCTCAGATAGAAAGGAACTAAGTGCTTTGGTTTCTGTTAGATAGAATTAATTGTTTTCTGCATTATCGTTTTCATGA
>ML784493.1:551647-563453 GCA_009831015.1 Picea engelmannii
AGTACTGAGTCTCTGTTTGAGAGTAAGGGTCCTGTTCTCTGATTGCAAGACAGTTGTTCTTTCCCATTGCAGTATTACTTTTAATGTAATCCAAGATTCTTAATTAAGCTTTAAAAGAATTGCAATAGGGGAATTGCTTTCCTGTGATTTAATTCAGAGCTTCAGTTCAAGCGAGAATAAATAGTGTGAATTTCTTTACTACAACACTAAGTGCTTTTGGAATTGATCATATATAGTGCGTGGCTATCTTTGAAACAAAAGACTTCCCTGGGTTGATAATTTATGTTTCACTTGGTTGTTTAAAATTAATTAAGCAATTATAGTGACCAACATCCCCTACAACATATACCTTTCTTAGGGAATGATTTATCAATAGACTGAAGGAAGAGATACAAACCCAAGTCTCAATGTCTCATCCCATTACTTGGTTGGAAGCCTCTCAATTGGGACAAGGAATCCCAAAAGGTGGTGAATGCTCAAATTAAAAATAAACCATTTATTCCCCATATCCATACCAATAATTCTCTCCCTACTAATCCCTTTCCATCCTCTCCACCCCTCAATATCCATAAGTTAAATCGTGTTGAAATTTCAGAGTGTCAACTTCAATTTTTTTGCTACAACTATGATGGGAAATATTTTCTTATGCATAAATGTAAGGAGAAAAAAGTATTATGGTGATTTAAAAGGAAATTTCAGATGATGAAGTTGAAGCTATATATCAAGAGACTCTACCTCCACCCGTTGAAGACGTTCCTCAAGATACTTTGTAGGATGTGGAAATGTAGATCTCCTTGCATGCCTTCACTATATTTCAGGTCTGCAAACCCTCATATTGATTGGCTACATCAAAAATCACAAATTCATTATGTTAATTTACAGTGGTAGCACCCATAAATTCATTCACTAATGTGTAGCTTGAGAAACACACTACTATATCCATGTTTAACAACTTCTAGGTCATGATTTCTAGTGGTGGTTTCATGCAATTTAGTAGTCATTGTGAAAATGGGTGGCTTCAAATGGGTGATTATTCCTTGAAAACCAACATGGTTTCTATTGAAATTGGTGGTGTGACATTTTTTTGGGTGTTGAATGGTTGTGGATATTAGGCCAAATCACCATGGATTTTGTGAGTTATACATGATTTTATAGTAGGAGGGGCATCACCACACTTTCAAAGGATTCACAATTGATTCTATATATATCATCATCTCCCACCACATGGAAAATATTATTAAAAAGGGGAATTTAGTAATTATGGCCCAATTACATTCCATACAACCATTTGAGACACCTTCTCAACCCATCCATCCTGGCATGCAATTAGTTTTTTCCAAACATCAATTCATCTTTGAAACTCCTCAAGGTTTATCACTCTCCCGAGGTGAGCATGATAATTATATTATGCTCATACTAGGTAGACTCCAACCTAATATACACCCTTATTTCCATCCATTTTCCCAAAAAACGAAATAAAAAAGATAGTTTGGGAGTTGCTAAATGAAAATGTCATCTTCCCTAGTACCAATCCCTATTCATCATAAGTTGTCACGATCCCCAAGAAAGAAGGCACTTGGTGCATGTGTCCTGACTTTAGATCTATAAAAAAAATCACGATCAAGGATAATTTCCCCATTTCCATCATTGATGGATTTTTGGATGAGCTCAAAGGTGATCAATTATTCACCAAAGTTGATCTTCATTTAGATTATAACAAAATTCACATGAAGGAGATAGATATTCCCCAAACTACTTTTCTCACTCATGAAGGACATTATGAGTTCTTAGTGTTTCCCTTTGGCCTTTGCAATCCACCTTACACCTTCTAGAGTCCCATGAAAAACTTCTTCTGATCCAGGTGAATATTAGTGGCCACCCATCTCTTCCACTAAATCATCATGTTTCTCCATCTTGGTTGTTTTTGTTATGATTTTCGGGTCCTAAACTTTCAGGGTTGTTTTGAGTCCCTAAATGATTTTTTTTTTTTTCATTCAGAGGGCCTAGCATTTCCATGGCATACCTAATCCTTGCCAATAATTGTACATATTTATTAGATCTTTCCAAAAATCTACTAAACACCTCAAACATCGATTCATATGCAAATATTGCACCCCCAATAAGTTGACGCATCAACTAACCACCTTAGGATCCTCAAACCTTTTGGTGCTTCACCTCCTAGGTTTAGGGTCTTGGACCTTTATGTTTATTTATTTATGTTAAAGGGCCATCATTGTGGCCCAATGTATTATATTTCTATGAATGAGAATAATTGACATATATTTCTCTTCAAAGATAAGCTACCACGATTCTAGACAATTTGCGTTCTACAATATTATGTTATTTTAGTCATTAATAGAAGTTGGGTTTCACTGTATTTATGTGTTCTCTGCTATAGTTTTATGTGTATCTCTTTTTTTTTCCCATTATAATATCGATTAGGGGTATTAGAGCAGTATGCTCCATGTTATTTCTTGGTGCATGCCCCCATGTTGTGAAAACACAACACACTCCCTAATTTCTTCTTTTAACTTTTCTCTAAGAGAAGAAATTGCCCTCCCCATACTAATATTTTCTACTGGAAAGCCTCTCCGACTCTTTCATGCAAATGGAAAATACCAAGTCTCTCTTTTCACTCTCCATACTTTACCATCTCAATGATTTTAAAGAAGACTCCGGCCCACTGATACATTGTATATTGGTGAGCTTCCTCTTTTCTTAGCCAATACACTATGTATCAGTGACCATCCTCTTTCCATCATTGATATAGACTGTATTGGTGAAAATCATTCTTCCTCCACTGATATGACCCATATCAACGACGTGGGTTTTTTCTTCACCGATATACTTTCTTGAAATTTCACTTAAATAGTTTTCTAACACACTGAAGACCATCCTCTCTTTTCCATAGATACACAGGAAGGGCCAACACTTAGAAATTTTCTTTTACCACTTTCTAGTGTATCAACATTGATCATTTTGTGGGCACCAATACACTGACACCCATTACCCCTTGAACAATGATACACCGACACTTCATCTGCTTCCAATCGCTGACATACATTGGTGTAGAACCCCCATATTCATTGATACATCACATATTGGCAAGGTTCCTTTATTTATCTTCAATACACAGTGTATTAATGAGTTTAAGTCTCTCTCTCTCTCTCTCTCTCTCTCTCCAATGCACTACTTGTTGGAGAGTTTCCCTTTTTTGTCGTTGGTATTATAACATCCCTAGTTCTAATCCCTATGAATTATAATGTAATTGTATAAATATGAATTAGGATGGTAATCTGATGCATTGGGGCGAAATGCTCGTATTGATTTAATGTGGTTGGGGGCCAATTTGCATATTATGAACATTGAAATAATTAATAAAAGAAATAATCGTTGGTTGCGATAAAAAATAAATAAAGAACTATGGAGGGGATATGATTACACAAGAGAGAGGGGTCCAAGGGGGAATTATTCATGGGCTAATCTAACCCACATTCCTAAAATTATTATCTTTGTGTATAACCTTCTATCTGTTGATTGCGTGTATGAGAGGCCAATCATTTAAACTCATGTTAGAGGGTGGGTGTGAGTGGTCACATATCATAGTTATTGGAGAGAATGGGTTATGGTACAGGCATCCTTGAAAAGAGTGTGAGTCAAGCAAGCAAGGAATAAAATGAAATTCGTATGAAGAATAAGGACATTTTTTATATACAGATTTTGTGGTAGCAAAGAGGGGCAGATGGATGGGAATAGGACCAACCATGGTATAATTGAAGGAAGCCATTTTTTGGTTGTGTTTTTATGCTGAGACAAAGGTATATGTGTTGGTAAAATTATTTTTTAAGCCTTTGGTGAAATTTCAT
Organism: Picea engelmannii; assembly: GCA_009831015.1. Classification (NCBI taxonomy): domain Eukaryota; kingdom Viridiplantae; phylum Streptophyta; class Pinopsida; order Pinales; family Pinaceae; genus Picea; species Picea engelmannii. The sequence continues at coordinate 555,514 of ML784493.1, forward strand.
GTTGAGGAAATATCTCAGATCCTTGTGAAGCCTACTATGAGAAAACATGAAACAATTGAGAGTTCCTAGATTTCCTTGAGTGATTCTTGGCCAACCGAATGCACTAGTGTTCCTGATAAATAAATGGTACAACCCAAGGTACTGTGAGCAATGACGGTGGTACATTCTTTGGGTAGTGAAGGTTGTGGGGAAAAGAGAGAGCTGGAGGTTTGGGACAACTGTGAGACTAGAACCTGGGTTTGGGGCTTCTCCATGTGGAGAGTGGATAGCTAGTGGGCCATATATCCTTGTGAACTCATAGCCTCAATTTGAATGTGTATTGATGATGAGATAAAATGATCAACAATACCTATGGCTCGGAGTTTCATCCTTTGTTTGTAGCCAGGTAGTTAATCATTAACATAAAAGTGTTTGTGTTATGTTCTTATGTTAAATTTTGTTGTGTAAATAGTTTATATGATTGTTGTTTGTTTGATGTTAACTGAACAATTGTATTTGTGTTTAATATATGTTGTTAGATGCATTTAGAATTGTAGTATCAATAAAATGGTCAAATATGTCTGTGATCTTCGATTCGTAAGATACAAGAATTTAATTAGAAATAAATATTAATAATTTAATTAGTTTCCTCATGTAATGGTGATCAGTTGGCCGCTGGGTACGTTACATTATGGTATCAAATATTTTTGTTCAAAAAATGATCTTGTATGGACTCAGACTAGAGAAAATTGGTGAAATTCGTTGTTGCAGATTTTGTCTATGACCAATTTAGGTAAAAAAAAGATTTTAGAGAGAAATCCCCCAATTTCGTGAGTGAAATTTGAGTTTTAATGACTTTAGATGGTTTAAAAATTTTAATGGAGTAGAGAGGTGAAGTTGCAGATCCAAATTTGACCTAGATTGGTCTGAATTCGAGTTTTAATGGCCGCCTGTAGAGTTACATGAAGTTGGAGAATTGATGACTGAGATTGTGTTTGATCTTGGGATTGACGGACATGATTCACTATGATAAATTTAGAAATTCGTAAAGGTTTGAATATTTGAAAGGTTGATCAAATTAAGGACCGATATTCAATTTTGGCATTTGGAAGTTGAAGGAGATTGACGGTCCAAATTTACCCGTACTGTGATGAAAATTTTCTAAGTGTGAGGTTTGAAAATAGAATTGCCAATGGCTGATGGTTAGATTAGTGGGTTTGGTGAAGTGTTGGAAATTCACCAATAGAATCTCCAACGACTGATAGACGAGCATTGACCGAAATGACAAAGATTTTGGGTCATCCATAAGACATCTCTGACCATTGATGGTCGATGGTCGAGGTCAAATGAATCCAAAAAAGTATTTTTAGTTGTCGACAAACATTGTTGATGGCCGATGGGACGATGGTCGGGTGTCGACTAATTTTGGTGAAGCATTTGAATCAAGAAAGAGAAGTTTCCAATATCTGATGTGTTCATGGTTCAGCATCGACCAAAGTTGGCAAGGTGTTCATGTTGTTCAAGAGAATCGGTCGAAATCCAATGGGGGAAGGAGAATGATGACATCATCATCCATGTGTCATGCCATGTCATCATCCATGTGTAATGACACATCACCCAAGTTGACACCTCAAGATGATGTGTCATGCCACATCAACATCCACATGTCATGCCACGTCAACCAACATAATTGTTGATGGTCGATGGTCAAATCGATCGATTTGGGGAAGTGATCGACAGTCATTAGGGATTTCCGATCACCGATGGGCCGATGATCGGGAATCGAAAAATTCAACAAATAGTTTTTCATTCACCAAAAAATATCACCGATGACTGATTTAAGATTTGTTTGAAAATTGGGTGTCGGGGAGTTGTGTTGATGACCGGCGGTCGGATCGACAGTTGGGGAAAAACAATGTGCGCATCCAAAGGATGATGTCTATCACCGATAGCTGACAAGATAATATCAATGGTTGTTGTATATTGTGATTTGAGATCAATGGGTAAGATTTAAAGGGTTGTTAACATAGTAAAATAGTCAAATTTCTATGAAATTTTGTGGTTTTTGAAGGTCATTAACTTGCGGGGCATTTTCAAGGCCCTAAAAGACATTTTTAGCAAGTCAAAACCCATGATAATAGAGTGTACTGAGGTACAAGGTACACTATGTTTCTACAGCTCAAATAAAATAACTTGAGAGATATATCCAACGAGCTAAGCAATTTGCAAAATAGAAATCATATGAGAAAGTTATAGCTAAAATAATAATGGTAAAATTTTGGCACTAGTAGTACTTCCAGAGGGCATAACTCTATGCTCAGAAGTCCATTTGGGGCACAGGAGTAGTCGAAGGAAATATTATGACCCATAGAATCTAGTGGTGGGGTCATATTTTGGTTATGGGTACCTAGAAATGTGCAGGAAGAGAAATAATACACTTGTAGAATACATGAGTAAATTGAGTAAAACAACCTAAACTTCCCTGGACCATAAATTTTAGCTCGGAGCTCGAATTTGAGTAAAAGAAAATAGTCAGTGGAAAGGTATTGAGTAGGAGACATCCAAAAACCCATAATTTTGATTTGGGCAATTATTTTTCTCAGAAATTAATAAATATATGTTTGTAGCAGTAAAAAGAGTCAAATTGCAGCATGTAGTTGTTGTAACTTTTCACTCATAATTTTGATTGAGGCATGAGTACAGTTGTTGGGAAGATATTTCGGGGAGGAATGCATCAAGAAAATCAAAATTTGAACTGGTAAAAATTTTCCTTCACAAATTGATGAAGAAATAACATGTATTCTATATGATGAAATGTTTTATGCTATGCATATTTATAACAGTAATTATTATATGCAGAATTAGAGGTATAATCAAATGAATTAAATCCTAGGATTGGGTATCAAAGTTATGGAAACATGGAAGAAGCTTGTAGAATTTGGTTGAGGAAATAAAGAGCTACAGGGAAAGTAATGAAAAGTGGAATTGAATTCCATGAACCATGTAATTACTTGATGTGAATATTTTTCTAAATAGTGTCAAAGTTTGGAGAAACCTCCCTAATGATAGAGGTGAGTGCCAAAGGTGATTGTTGTGTAATTAAGAGTGTATATGATTATGATAGTACATATGAATAATCTTAGAGGCACACTTGAAGAGAAATATCTTGACAAAAGAGAGACTAATCTTACTAATAGGGAATTGTCATTAAGCAAAAGAGCACTCTGCAAAGAGTATTACGTGAAAGGGATTTCTAGAAAAAGGATAAGATTACGCAACTGAGAATTTTGTGGGTCTATTCTAAATTAATCCCAGGGTCCATTGGACAAGAAATAGGTGAAGCTTATTCATATGGATGAAGCATCAAAGAAATACAAATGAAAGTGTAGGGAAGGTGTTGCAAGGTTGTAAAGGGTCTAAATAAAAGAAAAGGAATATTAGTATTCAAATGCTATAGAGATTGAATGGGCTGCAAAGGAAGGTCAATAGATATTTCCACATAGGGTATGAACCCAACAAGAAAATAATTTCATTGCATGCACAATAATCAAGGAGGAATCCATAACCTTGGAGATAGAAATATAGTAAAGGAAACAAAGCTTGCTATAAGAGAAGGATAAAGGATATCAAGAGATGAGGTGTGACTTATGGCTGGATTAGTCACCTCTATGAGAAAGCATGGGAATGTAAGAGGAAGGAATTGTAATATATGATCTAGAAACTCTTGTCTAAAATTACACAAGCAAGAAATATACCTATATTATCATAGTGTGTAGAAAAAGCAAGGTACAGGTGCAAATAGAAAAGGGTGGAATTTCCATCGGAGCAAGGTGGTCTTGAATGGAGAAAAAGTGCTTCACAAAAAATCACTCAATGAAGTGAAGAGAGATATTTAATATTGAACAAATCCATGGGTGGAAAGGAATATTAGAAGAAGACATGAAAGAAGTATTTCATAATGTTGAAATGCCAGTCAATAATAATGGTATTCTAAGGCCAGTTTGGTCAATAAAAATGGGAAGTGGTTAATTAGATTGCAGTGTTAATGTTCATCTAGGATAGTGCATGGTACAACACTATGAATATGGAGAATTTAGCCAAATGATGTTAGGACAAGATTCCTTGCATAAAAGCAGTTGCGAGATGGCAACACTAGTGTTCCAACTAGTGGCTTGAAATGCAGAATGACCAAGTGAGGCTTGGCTAGTAGGTGTAGAATAGGGGCCAGTGGTGCACAATTGAGAAGAATAGCAGTGCACATGGCAACATGGTTCTATAGAAATTCAAAGACAACCATCTACAAAATTAAAGCTAAATAATTGATTAATATGAAATGGATATGCATTGGAGTGCATGATAGAATTTATGCATGATGCATAAAATAAAGATAGAATGCATGTGCATAAGATAAGCATGAAAGATAAAATGCTTGGTGCATACTAATGTGCGTTTGTGCATGTATGCATTCCTGAACATGCTAGTGGCATGATTATAGACTTAGAGTAGTCTGCTGATATCTTTATATATATATGAAATAATGATGCTATGATATTTGAATAAAACTAATGATGGATTTTGCATCCAGGAAACATGATTATAGCATGACGATATTGTTTCTTATGGTATCCATCCATGCAAAGAAAAAACGAGGATGGTGGGAATGTTTATCAAGAGACTGGAAAAAGGAGCATGTGAGCTTCTACAAAATACCAATTTATCAGGTAACATCAAGTAAATTGATAACAACCATGTAGGTATGCATTTGGAGTTGTTATAATGTATAAATGTTGAAGGGAATGAAGGTAAGAGTTCCCTTATTCTAATATAAATATTTGAATTGATGAAAAGGAAGGAGGCCTTGAGTATGCAAATATTATTTGTTGCTTGAATGCATTTATGGGAAATTTAATTACAATTGTGTTATGTTGGTTATGAATTCATAACCGAGTTAAATCAGGAGACATTACTCCTTTTATAACAATGAATGCCATTTTAGATGGTCATGTGTGAGGCCTTGATGAGTTGGATATGGAAAGGCTATAGTTCTATCCAAGTGCATGATGGTTATGCCCTATGTAATGGAGGTTCATATTGCAACCTTTTTTCCTACACTAAATAGCACTAAGGGATGATGTTCCTAGTGTTGTGTATGGGTTGAAGAGGAAGGTATCCAAAGGATCAGAGGAGTTGTGGGAATATTTTGGATGGTGTATTGAGGAATGGGCCATACCTTCCAACTCACATGGCGGAATACATGACATGAAAATATGGTATTACATAATCGGTGCAACGATGCATTGTGTAGATGTGGCCACAATTATTGGCACATTGGTTTTATTTATTGGTAAAGTTTGATTGCATTATGAAAAGCTTGATGTGTTGATAATACATATACACTGAATGATATGTAATTATAGATAATATGATGAATTTTAGAATTCCATTTTAATGTGAATACTGGTTGGAAATGATTGAATTGTTGGGTAGATACAATTTTGATATCATTTCATGAACTGCTAAAATTATGCACGAGTGCTAATAATCTTGTTTGGCTGCAATAAAGTTGAGGGAACTACAATCATAATGGTATTGGATATGGCAATGATATATGCCCATAAGGAAGACTGAAATCTATAGATGAAAGAACCAAACATAATGAGCAGAAATCTCATGTGTGGGAATTTTTATTTTCCCGTATAACCAAATTTGAGAAATTAATAATTGGAAATTGTTAAAATATACTAACAATTTGTTTGGTTGCATGAAATTGAGAAAATTGCAGGGGAAATGGTATCATATATGGCAGGGATGTAATCCCGTAATGAATATTGATATCTACTGCTGCAAGAGACAAACAATTATGAGCAAGAAGACTCATGTTTGGGAAATTTTGTTTTCCTGTGTAAAACGAATTTGAAATTATATAATTACATGATGATGTTTCATATGAATTGTGTGTTTGCAATGCAGATGGGATGATTTCCACAAGTTATATATTTCTAGTGGAATTCTAGAAACAAGTTGGCATTTGTCTGCACGAGAACACCTTGGCAAATGATGGATCACCTAAGGAAATGTATAATAGTGAAAGGGATGCCTGAGCCTAGAGGGTGAGTTGCATTGTCGAAGAACTAGGTTCTTAGGTCTAAAGAGTGAAATCCTGTATGAGTTGCACTGTTGAAGAACCAGGTTGTCATGCTTAAAGAGTGAACTCTAGTGTGAGTTTTCACTATCGAACAACCAGGTTGTTAGGCCTGAAGAGTAAACTCTAGTGTGAGTTTCACTATCAAAGAAACAATTTGTTAGGCCTGAAGAGTGCACTCTTGTGTGAGTTGCACTAAAACATCAAGGTTGTTGTTGGTTATTTTATTGATATTCTTCCTATCAGTAAGTCCCTTGAGTTTTCAAAAATGATATTCCTAGTTACCTATTCCAGAGAGACCTTGATAAATGAATGGTGCAACCCGAGGGACTGAGGATAGTTAAGGGGGAACATTCCTTGGGTCAACCCTGATAAATGAATGGAACATTCCTTGGGTTAATCATAATAAATAGATGGCACATCCCTGATAAATGAATGGTGCATTCATTGGGTTGGGTAGGTCAGGAGGAAGAGAGGTGGTGGAAAAATTGGGATAGTTGTAGGAGAATGCTAGTGGCTTATGTATATGTTTTGGGTCAGGGTGACTTTGTATTGTGATTTTGGGGGCCGTATGTGACTATGTATCTATGTGGTATTGGAGCTAGAGTTCCTATGTAATTTTTTTAGGTTGGAATGCTTGTGTGATTTTAGGCTAGAGAGCCTATATGTTGATTATTGGCCAGGGAGCGAGAATTGTAAAATGAAATTACACATGTAGGGTGTTGTGCATTGAGGACAGTGAAAAAATAAGGGGGAGGGGATGTAACATACCTAGTTATAAGCCTTGTGAATTATAATGTAATTGTATAAAAGTGAATTAGGCTGATGAGCAGATGCGTTGGGGCGAAGAGCCCATATTGATTTAATGTGGTTGGGGTCCTATTTGCATATTATGAACATTGAAATAATTAATAAAAGTAATAATTGCTAGCTACAATACAAAATAGATAAAGAACGATTGGGGGGCTATGATTCCACAAGAGATAGGGTCCATGGGGGAATTATTCATGGGTATTAATCCAACCCACATTCCTGAAATTATTATCTTTGTGTATAACCTTCTATTTGTTGATTGAGTGTATGAGAGGCCAATCATTTAAAATCATGTAAGAGGGTGGTTGTGAGTGGTCACATCACATATTTATTAGAGAGAATAGGTTGAGGTACAATCATCCTTGAGAAGAGTGTGAGTCAAGCAACCAAGGAAGAAGAGGAAATCCATATGTAGAATAGGGACAATTTTTATATACATATTTTGGGGTATCAAAGAGGGGCAGAGGGATGGGAAGAGGACCAACCATGATATACTTGAAGGAAACCATTATTTGATTTTGTTTTTATTCTAAGACAAATACCTGTGTGTCAGTAAATCGGGTTCTAATCCTGTGGTGTGATTTTTTATTGAGGAAGTATCTCACAGCCTTGTGAAGTCAATTGTGATAAAACACATAACAACTAAGAGTTCCTAGCTAAGTGATTCCTGGCCAACCGAATGAACTAGTGGCCTTGAAAATGAATGGTACATCATGAGTGACTGTGAGAAGTGAAGGGGTTACATTCCGTAGGTAGTGTAGGTTGTGGGGAAAAGAGAGAGTTGGAGGTTTGGAACTACTGTGAGTCTAGAACCTGGGTTTGGGGATTCTCTGTGTGGAGAGTGGATAGCTAGTGGGATGGATATCCTTGTGGAATCATTGCCTCAACTCAGGGGTGGCTTGCTGATGAGAGAAAATGATCATCAATGCCTATGGATGGGAGGCTCATCCTTCGTTTTCATCCAGTTGATTAATCATTAACATATAAATGTTTATGTTTTGTTCTT
>ML784493.1:577200-618913 GCA_009831015.1 Picea engelmannii
AAATTCACATGAAGGAGATAGATATTCCCCAAACTACTTTTCTCACTCATGAAGGACATTATGAGTTCTTAGTGTTTCCCTTTGGCCTTTGCAATCCACCTTACACCTTCTAGAGTCCCATGAAAAACTTCTTCTGATCCAGGTGAATATTAGTGGCCACCCATCTCTTCCACTAAATCATCATGTTTCTCCATCTTGGTTGTTTTTGTTATGATTTTCGGGTCCTAAACTTTCAGGGTTGTTTTGAGTCCCTAAATGATTTTTTTTTTTTTCATTCAGAGGGCCTAGCATTTCCATGGCATACCTAATCCTTGCCAATAATTGTACATATTTATTAGATCTTTCCAAAAATCTACTAAACACCTCAAACATCGATTCATATGCAAATATTGCACCCCCAATAAGTTGACGCATCAACTAACCACCTTAGGATCCTCAAACCTTTTGGTGCTTCACCTCCTAGGTTTAGGGTCTTGGACCTTTATGTTTATTTATTTATGTTAAAGGGCCATCATTGTGGCCCAATGTATTATATTTCTATGAATGAGAATAATTGACATATATTTCTCTTCAAAGATAAGCTACCACGATTCTAGACAATTTGCGTTCTACAATATTATGTTATTTTAGTCATTAATAGAAGTTGGGTTTCACTGTATTTATGTGTTCTCTGCTATAGTTTTATGTGTATCTCTTTTTTTTTCCCATTATAATATCGATTAGGGGTATTAGAGCAGTATGCTCCATGTTATTTCTTGGTGCATGCCCCCATGTTGTGAAAACACAACACACTCCCTAATTTCTTCTTTTAACTTTTCTCTAAGAGAAGAAATTGCCCTCCCCATACTAATATTTTCTACTGGAAAGCCTCTCCGACTCTTTCATGCAAATGGAAAATACCAAGTCTCTCTTTTCACTCTCCATACTTTACCATCTCAATGATTTTAAAGAAGACTCCGGCCCACTGATACATTGTATATTGGTGAGCTTCCTCTTTTCTTAGCCAATACACTATGTATCAGTGACCATCCTCTTTCCATCATTGATATAGACTGTATTGGTGAAAATCATTCTTCCTCCACTGATATGACCCATATCAACGACGTGGGTTTTTTCTTCACCGATATACTTTCTTGAAATTTCACTTAAATAGTTTTCTAACACACTGAAGACCATCCTCTCTTTTCCATAGATACACAGGAAGGGCCAACACTTAGAAATTTTCTTTTACCACTTTCTAGTGTATCAACATTGATCATTTTGTGGGCACCAATACACTGACACCCATTACCCCTTGAACAATGATACACCGACACTTCATCTGCTTCCAATCGCTGACATACATTGGTGTAGAACCCCCATATTCATTGATACATCACATATTGGCAAGGTTCCTTTATTTATCTTCAATACACAGTGTATTAATGAGTTTAAGTCTCTCTCTCTCTCTCTCTCTCTCTCTCCAATGCACTACTTGTTGGAGAGTTTCCCTTTTTTGTCGTTGGTATTATAACATCCCTAGTTCTAATCCCTATGAATTATAATGTAATTGTATAAATATGAATTAGGATGGTAATCTGATGCATTGGGGCGAAATGCTCGTATTGATTTAATGTGGTTGGGGGCCAATTTGCATATTATGAACATTGAAATAATTAATAAAAGAAATAATCGTTGGTTGCGATAAAAAATAAATAAAGAACTATGGAGGGGATATGATTACACAAGAGAGAGGGGTCCAAGGGGGAATTATTCATGGGCTAATCTAACCCACATTCCTAAAATTATTATCTTTGTGTATAACCTTCTATCTGTTGATTGCGTGTATGAGAGGCCAATCATTTAAACTCATGTTAGAGGGTGGGTGTGAGTGGTCACATATCATAGTTATTGGAGAGAATGGGTTATGGTACAGGCATCCTTGAAAAGAGTGTGAGTCAAGCAAGCAAGGAATAAAATGAAATTCGTATGAAGAATAAGGACATTTTTTATATACAGATTTTGTGGTAGCAAAGAGGGGCAGATGGATGGGAATAGGACCAACCATGGTATAATTGAAGGAAGCCATTTTTTGGTTGTGTTTTTATGCTGAGACAAAGGTATATGTGTTGGTAAAATTATTTTTTAAGCCTTTGGTGAAATTTCATGTTGAGGAAATATCTCAGATCCTTGTGAAGCCTACTATGAGAAAACATGAAACAATTGAGAGTTCCTAGATTTCCTTGAGTGATTCTTGGCCAACCGAATGCACTAGTGTTCCTGATAAATAAATGGTACAACCCAAGGTACTGTGAGCAATGACGGTGGTACATTCTTTGGGTAGTGAAGGTTGTGGGGAAAAGAGAGAGCTGGAGGTTTGGGACAACTGTGAGACTAGAACCTGGGTTTGGGGCTTCTCCATGTGGAGAGTGGATAGCTAGTGGGCCATATATCCTTGTGAACTCATAGCCTCAATTTGAATGTGTATTGATGATGAGATAAAATGATCAACAATACCTATGGCTCGGAGTTTCATCCTTTGTTTGTAGCCAGGTAGTTAATCATTAACATAAAAGTGTTTGTGTTATGTTCTTATGTTAAATTTTGTTGTGTAAATAGTTTATATGATTGTTGTTTGTTTGATGTTAACTGAACAATTGTATTTGTGTTTAATATATGTTGTTAGATGCATTTAGAATTGTAGTATCAATAAAATGGTCAAATATGTCTGTGATCTTCGATTCGTAAGATACAAGAATTTAATTAGAAATAAATATTAATAATTTAATTAGTTTCCTCATGTAATGGTGATCAGTTGGCCGCTGGGTACGTTACATTATGGTATCAAATATTTTTGTTCAAAAAATGATCTTGTATGGACTCAGACTAGAGAAAATTGGTGAAATTCGTTGTTGCAGATTTTGTCTATGACCAATTTAGGTAAAAAAAAGATTTTAGAGAGAAATCCCCCAATTTCGTGAGTGAAATTTGAGTTTTAATGACTTTAGATGGTTTAAAAATTTTAATGGAGTAGAGAGGTGAAGTTGCAGATCCAAATTTGACCTAGATTGGTCTGAATTCGAGTTTTAATGGCCGCCTGTAGAGTTACATGAAGTTGGAGAATTGATGACTGAGATTGTGTTTGATCTTGGGATTGACGGACATGATTCACTATGATAAATTTAGAAATTCGTAAAGGTTTGAATATTTGAAAGGTTGATCAAATTAAGGACCGATATTCAATTTTGGCATTTGGAAGTTGAAGGAGATTGACGGTCCAAATTTACCCGTACTGTGATGAAAATTTTCTAAGTGTGAGGTTTGAAAATAGAATTGCCAATGGCTGATGGTTAGATTAGTGGGTTTGGTGAAGTGTTGGAAATTCACCAATAGAATCTCCAACGACTGATAGACGAGCATTGACCGAAATGACAAAGATTTTGGGTCATCCATAAGACATCTCTGACCATTGATGGTCGATGGTCGAGGTCAAATGAATCCAAAAAAGTATTTTTAGTTGTCGACAAACATTGTTGATGGCCGATGGGACGATGGTCGGGTGTCGACTAATTTTGGTGAAGCATTTGAATCAAGAAAGAGAAGTTTCCAATATCTGATGTGTTCATGGTTCAGCATCGACCAAAGTTGGCAAGGTGTTCATGTTGTTCAAGAGAATCGGTCGAAATCCAATGGGGGAAGGAGAATGATGACATCATCATCCATGTGTCATGCCATGTCATCATCCATGTGTAATGACACATCACCCAAGTTGACACCTCAAGATGATGTGTCATGCCACATCAACATCCACATGTCATGCCACGTCAACCAACATAATTGTTGATGGTCGATGGTCAAATCGATCGATTTGGGGAAGTGATCGACAGTCATTAGGGATTTCCGATCACCGATGGGCCGATGATCGGGAATCGAAAAATTCAACAAATAGTTTTTCATTCACCAAAAAATATCACCGATGACTGATTTAAGATTTGTTTGAAAATTGGGTGTCGGGGAGTTGTGTTGATGACCGGCGGTCGGATCGACAGTTGGGGAAAAACAATGTGCGCATCCAAAGGATGATGTCTATCACCGATAGCTGACAAGATAATATCAATGGTTGTTGTATATTGTGATTTGAGATCAATGGGTAAGATTTAAAGGGTTGTTAACATAGTAAAATAGTCAAATTTCTATGAAATTTTGTGGTTTTTGAAGGTCATTAACTTGCGGGGCATTTTCAAGGCCCTAAAAGACATTTTTAGCAAGTCAAAACCCATGATAATAGAGTGTACTGAGGTACAAGGTACACTATGTTTCTACAGCTCAAATAAAATAACTTGAGAGATATATCCAACGAGCTAAGCAATTTGCAAAATAGAAATCATATGAGAAAGTTATAGCTAAAATAATAATGGTAAAATTTTGGCACTAGTAGTACTTCCAGAGGGCATAACTCTATGCTCAGAAGTCCATTTGGGGCACAGGAGTAGTCGAAGGAAATATTATGACCCATAGAATCTAGTGGTGGGGTCATATTTTGGTTATGGGTACCTAGAAATGTGCAGGAAGAGAAATAATACACTTGTAGAATACATGAGTAAATTGAGTAAAACAACCTAAACTTCCCTGGACCATAAATTTTAGCTCGGAGCTCGAATTTGAGTAAAAGAAAATAGTCAGTGGAAAGGTATTGAGTAGGAGACATCCAAAAACCCATAATTTTGATTTGGGCAATTATTTTTCTCAGAAATTAATAAATATATGTTTGTAGCAGTAAAAAGAGTCAAATTGCAGCATGTAGTTGTTGTAACTTTTCACTCATAATTTTGATTGAGGCATGAGTACAGTTGTTGGGAAGATATTTCGGGGAGGAATGCATCAAGAAAATCAAAATTTGAACTGGTAAAAATTTTCCTTCACAAATTGATGAAGAAATAACATGTATTCTATATGATGAAATGTTTTATGCTATGCATATTTATAACAGTAATTATTATATGCAGAATTAGAGGTATAATCAAATGAATTAAATCCTAGGATTGGGTATCAAAGTTATGGAAACATGGAAGAAGCTTGTAGAATTTGGTTGAGGAAATAAAGAGCTACAGGGAAAGTAATGAAAAGTGGAATTGAATTCCATGAACCATGTAATTACTTGATGTGAATATTTTTCTAAATAGTGTCAAAGTTTGGAGAAACCTCCCTAATGATAGAGGTGAGTGCCAAAGGTGATTGTTGTGTAATTAAGAGTGTATATGATTATGATAGTACATATGAATAATCTTAGAGGCACACTTGAAGAGAAATATCTTGACAAAAGAGAGACTAATCTTACTAATAGGGAATTGTCATTAAGCAAAAGAGCACTCTGCAAAGAGTATTACGTGAAAGGGATTTCTAGAAAAAGGATAAGATTACGCAACTGAGAATTTTGTGGGTCTATTCTAAATTAATCCCAGGGTCCATTGGACAAGAAATAGGTGAAGCTTATTCATATGGATGAAGCATCAAAGAAATACAAATGAAAGTGTAGGGAAGGTGTTGCAAGGTTGTAAAGGGTCTAAATAAAAGAAAAGGAATATTAGTATTCAAATGCTATAGAGATTGAATGGGCTGCAAAGGAAGGTCAATAGATATTTCCACATAGGGTATGAACCCAACAAGAAAATAATTTCATTGCATGCACAATAATCAAGGAGGAATCCATAACCTTGGAGATAGAAATATAGTAAAGGAAACAAAGCTTGCTATAAGAGAAGGATAAAGGATATCAAGAGATGAGGTGTGACTTATGGCTGGATTAGTCACCTCTATGAGAAAGCATGGGAATGTAAGAGGAAGGAATTGTAATATATGATCTAGAAACTCTTGTCTAAAATTACACAAGCAAGAAATATACCTATATTATCATAGTGTGTAGAAAAAGCAAGGTACAGGTGCAAATAGAAAAGGGTGGAATTTCCATCGGAGCAAGGTGGTCTTGAATGGAGAAAAAGTGCTTCACAAAAAATCACTCAATGAAGTGAAGAGAGATATTTAATATTGAACAAATCCATGGGTGGAAAGGAATATTAGAAGAAGACATGAAAGAAGTATTTCATAATGTTGAAATGCCAGTCAATAATAATGGTATTCTAAGGCCAGTTTGGTCAATAAAAATGGGAAGTGGTTAATTAGATTGCAGTGTTAATGTTCATCTAGGATAGTGCATGGTACAACACTATGAATATGGAGAATTTAGCCAAATGATGTTAGGACAAGATTCCTTGCATAAAAGCAGTTGCGAGATGGCAACACTAGTGTTCCAACTAGTGGCTTGAAATGCAGAATGACCAAGTGAGGCTTGGCTAGTAGGTGTAGAATAGGGGCCAGTGGTGCACAATTGAGAAGAATAGCAGTGCACATGGCAACATGGTTCTATAGAAATTCAAAGACAACCATCTACAAAATTAAAGCTAAATAATTGATTAATATGAAATGGATATGCATTGGAGTGCATGATAGAATTTATGCATGATGCATAAAATAAAGATAGAATGCATGTGCATAAGATAAGCATGAAAGATAAAATGCTTGGTGCATACTAATGTGCGTTTGTGCATGTATGCATTCCTGAACATGCTAGTGGCATGATTATAGACTTAGAGTAGTCTGCTGATATCTTTATATATATATGAAATAATGATGCTATGATATTTGAATAAAACTAATGATGGATTTTGCATCCAGGAAACATGATTATAGCATGACGATATTGTTTCTTATGGTATCCATCCATGCAAAGAAAAAACGAGGATGGTGGGAATGTTTATCAAGAGACTGGAAAAAGGAGCATGTGAGCTTCTACAAAATACCAATTTATCAGGTAACATCAAGTAAATTGATAACAACCATGTAGGTATGCATTTGGAGTTGTTATAATGTATAAATGTTGAAGGGAATGAAGGTAAGAGTTCCCTTATTCTAATATAAATATTTGAATTGATGAAAAGGAAGGAGGCCTTGAGTATGCAAATATTATTTGTTGCTTGAATGCATTTATGGGAAATTTAATTACAATTGTGTTATGTTGGTTATGAATTCATAACCGAGTTAAATCAGGAGACATTACTCCTTTTATAACAATGAATGCCATTTTAGATGGTCATGTGTGAGGCCTTGATGAGTTGGATATGGAAAGGCTATAGTTCTATCCAAGTGCATGATGGTTATGCCCTATGTAATGGAGGTTCATATTGCAACCTTTTTTCCTACACTAAATAGCACTAAGGGATGATGTTCCTAGTGTTGTGTATGGGTTGAAGAGGAAGGTATCCAAAGGATCAGAGGAGTTGTGGGAATATTTTGGATGGTGTATTGAGGAATGGGCCATACCTTCCAACTCACATGGCGGAATACATGACATGAAAATATGGTATTACATAATCGGTGCAACGATGCATTGTGTAGATGTGGCCACAATTATTGGCACATTGGTTTTATTTATTGGTAAAGTTTGATTGCATTATGAAAAGCTTGATGTGTTGATAATACATATACACTGAATGATATGTAATTATAGATAATATGATGAATTTTAGAATTCCATTTTAATGTGAATACTGGTTGGAAATGATTGAATTGTTGGGTAGATACAATTTTGATATCATTTCATGAACTGCTAAAATTATGCACGAGTGCTAATAATCTTGTTTGGCTGCAATAAAGTTGAGGGAACTACAATCATAATGGTATTGGATATGGCAATGATATATGCCCATAAGGAAGACTGAAATCTATAGATGAAAGAACCAAACATAATGAGCAGAAATCTCATGTGTGGGAATTTTTATTTTCCCGTATAACCAAATTTGAGAAATTAATAATTGGAAATTGTTAAAATATACTAACAATTTGTTTGGTTGCATGAAATTGAGAAAATTGCAGGGGAAATGGTATCATATATGGCAGGGATGTAATCCCGTAATGAATATTGATATCTACTGCTGCAAGAGACAAACAATTATGAGCAAGAAGACTCATGTTTGGGAAATTTTGTTTTCCTGTGTAAAACGAATTTGAAATTATATAATTACATGATGATGTTTCATATGAATTGTGTGTTTGCAATGCAGATGGGATGATTTCCACAAGTTATATATTTCTAGTGGAATTCTAGAAACAAG
The DNA here is from genome assembly GCA_009831015.1 of Picea engelmannii. Classification (NCBI taxonomy): domain Eukaryota; kingdom Viridiplantae; phylum Streptophyta; class Pinopsida; order Pinales; family Pinaceae; genus Picea; species Picea engelmannii. The sequence continues at coordinate 585,348 of ML784493.1, forward strand.
TTGGCATTTGTCTGCACGAGAACACCTTGGCAAATGATGGATCACCTAAGGAAATGTATAATAGTGAAAGGGATGCCTGAGCCTAGAGGGTGAGTTGCATTGTCGAAGAACTAGGTTCTTAGGTCTAAAGAGTGAAATCCTGTATGAGTTGCACTGTTGAAGAACCAGGTTGTCATGCTTAAAGAGTGAACTCTAGTGTGAGTTTTCACTATCGAACAACCAGGTTGTTAGGCCTGAAGAGTAAACTCTAGTGTGAGTTTCACTATCAAAGAAACAATTTGTTAGGCCTGAAGAGTGCACTCTTGTGTGAGTTGCACTAAAACATCAAGGTTGTTGTTGGTTATTTTATTGATATTCTTCCTATCAGTAAGTCCCTTGAGTTTTCAAAAATGATATTCCTAGTTACCTATTCCAGAGAGACCTTGATAAATGAATGGTGCAACCCGAGGGACTGAGGATAGTTAAGGGGGAACATTCCTTGGGTCAACCCTGATAAATGAATGGAACATTCCTTGGGTTAATCATAATAAATAGATGGCACATCCCTGATAAATGAATGGTGCATTCATTGGGTTGGGTAGGTCAGGAGGAAGAGAGGTGGTGGAAAAATTGGGATAGTTGTAGGAGAATGCTAGTGGCTTATGTATATGTTTTGGGTCAGGGTGACTTTGTATTGTGATTTTGGGGGCCGTATGTGACTATGTATCTATGTGGTATTGGAGCTAGAGTTCCTATGTAATTTTTTTAGGTTGGAATGCTTGTGTGATTTTAGGCTAGAGAGCCTATATGTTGATTATTGGCCAGGGAGCGAGAATTGTAAAATGAAATTACACATGTAGGGTGTTGTGCATTGAGGACAGTGAAAAAATAAGGGGGAGGGGATGTAACATACCTAGTTATAAGCCTTGTGAATTATAATGTAATTGTATAAAAGTGAATTAGGCTGATGAGCAGATGCGTTGGGGCGAAGAGCCCATATTGATTTAATGTGGTTGGGGTCCTATTTGCATATTATGAACATTGAAATAATTAATAAAAGTAATAATTGCTAGCTACAATACAAAATAGATAAAGAACGATTGGGGGGCTATGATTCCACAAGAGATAGGGTCCATGGGGGAATTATTCATGGGTATTAATCCAACCCACATTCCTGAAATTATTATCTTTGTGTATAACCTTCTATTTGTTGATTGAGTGTATGAGAGGCCAATCATTTAAAATCATGTAAGAGGGTGGTTGTGAGTGGTCACATCACATATTTATTAGAGAGAATAGGTTGAGGTACAATCATCCTTGAGAAGAGTGTGAGTCAAGCAACCAAGGAAGAAGAGGAAATCCATATGTAGAATAGGGACAATTTTTATATACATATTTTGGGGTATCAAAGAGGGGCAGAGGGATGGGAAGAGGACCAACCATGATATACTTGAAGGAAACCATTATTTGATTTTGTTTTTATTCTAAGACAAATACCTGTGTGTCAGTAAATCGGGTTCTAATCCTGTGGTGTGATTTTTTATTGAGGAAGTATCTCACAGCCTTGTGAAGTCAATTGTGATAAAACACATAACAACTAAGAGTTCCTAGCTAAGTGATTCCTGGCCAACCGAATGAACTAGTGGCCTTGAAAATGAATGGTACATCATGAGTGACTGTGAGAAGTGAAGGGGTTACATTCCGTAGGTAGTGTAGGTTGTGGGGAAAAGAGAGAGTTGGAGGTTTGGAACTACTGTGAGTCTAGAACCTGGGTTTGGGGATTCTCTGTGTGGAGAGTGGATAGCTAGTGGGATGGATATCCTTGTGGAATCATTGCCTCAACTCAGGGGTGGCTTGCTGATGAGAGAAAATGATCATCAATGCCTATGGATGGGAGGCTCATCCTTCGTTTTCATCCAGTTGATTAATCATTAACATATAAATGTTTATGTTTTGTTCTTTTGTTAAATTCCATTGTGTAAATAGTTTATATGAATTTTGTGTGTTTTTTGCTGCTTGAACAATTGTATTCATGTTTAATATACATTGTTAGAATCATTTAGAAATATAGTATCAATCAAAGGGTCAAATATGCGTGTGATCTATGGCTGGTAAGCTATATGAATTTAATTAGCAGTAAATATTAATAATTTAATGAGTTTTCTCACATAATGTTGCTCAACTGGGTGCTGGGTATGTTACAAGTATGCTAGAAAAAACATGTCAATCCCCCATTGAAATTGAGTGTATCGAAAACGGTATTCTTTTTTTCTCCAACATAGACTGTCTCAGTGAGATGCTTTCATCTCGAAGCCTCTCCCAATTTCCTCTAGATTAGATCATTCTCACTACACCTGTTAGTCATATTACTATGGTTTCAAGCGATTAATCACTCTATGCATGAATGGATCACTAATGACCGATTGCCTACCCTACTTAATCTAAATCATGTCACAGTCATGATCACGTGTGTCACTGTAGCTTTCATTACACATACCATGTTATCATGCATGTTTTTCTCCTTCTTGATTTTATGACTAATGTTGATCATGAAAGTGTTGTTTATTGTTAGGTGGGTTAATTGCAATATATAAAAGGAACATGTTGGATCTGAATTGCATCTAAGAGGAGAATTCTCTTGTTGCATATTCAATGGAAAGTGCTCCAAACATCAGTTGGATGTTTTCATGGTATAATATTTATGATCCATTGTCATATGACTTTAGTTATAATGGATGGATTAAGAACATATATAACACAAATGATGTAGGAATTGACTGAATTGAATTTGGGAAAAGAAGTAGCAAGAATGGGGTCTAAACTTTCATTAAAAAATGTCTTTGTTTGCAATTTTGGGTATTGGTCAAAGTGTACTTTTCACTCTTGAAATAGACTAGATGTATATTTTATGGGATTTTGATTCCAACATCACTTACATAATCAAAATATGAGGTCAATAAGTTCTAGAATGATCACCAAGGATTTCTCATCAAATAAGCCTTGTTAACTATGACCTTCATTAAACATGAATCTACTAAAATTCTTGAATGAAGTTGTAAGGTATATCCCTAGAAGCCCCTTCTTGTCCTCTTTGCATTGCAAGAAATTTCACCTCAATTGGGCATAATATGACAAAGCTATGGAATTTTGAATTCAATCTCTTGTTGTTTCTTGCGGTAAAAAAAGCACTTAGAAATTTTTTTCGATTTATATTCCTTCATAAAGGAGTTTATGATTTTCTTGTTGTTGGGCTTGCAATTTGGTTATTTTATGATGATGATTGAATCCTTTTTGTACCATTATTATATGTTTATTTAACCATTTTGAAGAAGTCTTGAAGGATTTTATATCGATTTGTCATAGCTTTATACCAGGTATGTGAAATTGATGTTTTGTGATGGTTTTGAGTTTAATTCAGTTCGATTTAATGATTATGAGAATATAATGCATGATCTGTGTGTCACAGGGAAAATTCACAATGCATTTTTCCATCAAGTAGCTCGTTCGACACTCCATCTAGCACCTGATCTGGTACTTCATCCAACATTGCGTCCAACACTACATCCAACACTTGGAGAGTGGGTGAGTTGGCGGTTGTTAAATTGGCAGCTTGTGCTGGCCGAATCGATGACATGGGTTTTGTTCACCCTCATGGCCTCCATCTACTGATCTCTTGACATCTCAGATTAATAAGTTATGCTGATCGTTGAGTGGCTCATTTAGTTTCTAGAAGCCAAAGTCAGTTATAGCGTATTTAATGGAATTTACCATTTTTAAAGGAGGTCGAACCTTCCAGTGGCCGAACTCACGAATTGTAATCATTATAAATACCACAGTAGTGGTCAGACCAAAAGTTAATAATTGTTAGAATCATTTTTCTATGTAACTCAAGACATTTCTGGAAACTTGTGCTAGACTACGTTTTTTTAATTTAATGCCAAAACCATGTTGATTTAGCTCATGATTTGTTGTTGAGGAGTAGCCACGACCTGCTGGGGGGCCCACCAGTGGTCTGGGTGAATACTTAGATAGATATCTTGTATATTTTAGTTGTGCAATTATCATTTCCTTCATTTTCTATTATATGTGTTTTTATCATTTTACATGTTGTGTGTTTGTTGTTCATCAATTAATTCTTTAAATTTCCTTTTTACAGGTTGCTTATAGGAGATAGTTGTTAATGTGTTGTGTATTTTAATTGTTAGTAAATATATTACAATCTTCTAACCTTGTTGTGTGTTAAATGTTAAAGTGAATTATTGTATGCTGAAATAGAATAGCTAAAACAATGTATTAATTTAACACAAAGTACATAGTTTCTTTGGCAAAGTTTCGATGGATTAGTAGTTGTGAGTTTTGTTAATTTAATTCTCAGTTCAGTGATGCTTTCCTGAATCTATTTTTCTTATCATTCTTGTTGTAGTATGCTAGAATAGAAGTAGAATTTGGGTTGTGTTTTTACAAGGACTTTGGTTTGAAGTTTGAGTTTTTAATAATAGGATTAACTTAGCTTAATTTATGACATTTCCATTCTAGTTTTGAATTGCAATTTCTAAGTTTGAGTTAATATTTTAGTTACGAGTTTCTAATCATGTGAATTTGACTACATAAGCATAAGAGTGCATTTGAATTAAGTAGAATAATGTTTTCTTATTATTTATGATTAATGCATAAATTGAGAGATAAAATGGATTTTCAGGATAGTTGATATTTCTTCCATGATGGCTAAGCTCTCGTTAGATTTCTTTATTCATACTTTCCATTTCTCCATAGAAGTTAATATTGAATTTATTTCTATTGAGCTATCACTAATCGTTAGATTCCATCGTGATGTCATAAGACACCGAAGACATAATCATCATATTTGAAGTTTCTTGTTACTGTAGATTAAGAATAGTTGTTGATTAATCTTTGAATATTGTCATGATGCTTTTAATTAAGTAGGTTAAGCTTTCGCTTTGAATATTATAAGTAATTATGAGTTTTATCTTAAGAATAGAGTTCACTTGCTGAATAGTTTTGATTAGTTTACTTGCTGAATAAGTTTTAATAGGTTAGTTGTTTGATTGTTTACTTGCTTACTTATTGCTGCTCATTGATTTGAATATACTGATTAGATTAATTTGTTGTTGCTATTGCTCATTAAGTTGAATAGATTAAATAGATGAATTTATTTTTCTCATTAGATTAAATAGGTTAACTTTTTCAAAGTAGGGTTTTCATTTTCTTCTTTAGGAACAATCCATCGATCAATTGTTTAAAAATTTCTTAGGGTAAATAGTTCAAGTTCCTTGATAGGGCTTGCTCGTTGATAGTCTTTCCTTAAGTAGATTAACCCTCAGATAGACTATCTCCTTAGTTAGATTATATTTCCTCTAGATTTTCTTCCTTGGCACATATAGTTCTAGAACTCTAAGTTTTCTTACCTCGGGTTGACAATTTAATTGAGGGATTTAGTGCATATATGACACCCAACATTTTTGGCACCATTTCCAGGGAGTTGTCTTAAGGTAGGAAATAGTTAGGAGATAGATCATTTCTGAACCTTAGAATTAGTTTGGTGGAGGGGGAACTTTAATATGAGAGGTAAGAACATGCGCATCTATTATAGCAGGTTCCCCCAAACCCAATGGTAGTTTCACTTTTTGTTTTCTTTCATGAATAGACCTAGGGACCCAAAGGGAAGATACATTAAATCCAAATCATACCTTTTGACCAAGGTTCTTTCTGACCTTTTTGGGGGAAGGAACATTTCACTCATAAACTTCCAAGAACGATACAGAAAATCAGGAGCTATCTCGACCCAAAGAGCTAAAGAAGTCTCTGAAGAGACTAAAACAGGGAGCACTATAGAACAAGAAATTGAAGGATTAGTAATAGTGGGACAAGAGGCAACACCACTTGATCCTTTCGTAGAACCAACTAACACAACCTTTTTTTTATTACCACCATCAGGAGACCCTAAATTTTTAAACATCATAGACCCTGAACAAGTGAATGCTTTTTTTGGTAGTTCAACCAATATAATTGTTTCTCAAATTGACACAGAAACTTTGGCACCAATAATATCAACTGGCTCGAGTAGAGTCCCAAACATCCTAGTAGTCGGAAGACCTTCCCATTAGAGGGATACCTTTCTTAGACAAGAACCTTGGGATACTTTCTTCTCTTCAAGGATAAAACCACCTAGGTACTCTCTTTTTGGAAACCAAACCAGTATGGATGATCAGGAGGATCACACCAATGTATGACATGAGGAGGGAGAAGAAGATGGAAACCAAACCAAAACCACCTTCAGGTTTCCAATTTTTGACACCACGCAGAATGTCAATATGAAAAATATTCCCTTCTCAGCATTGCCCACCTTTTACGGTAAAAGTAGTGAAGACCTGGATACCTTCCTATTTGAGTTCGACATCTTGTGTAGGAGCTACTACTACTTACAAGATGCCCATAAACTAAAAATCTTTCTTGCCAGCCTCAAGGACACTGCACTAAGATGGATCATGGGGTTGGGAGAGTCTAGTATTAGGTCTTGGGAAGCCATGAAAGATATATTCCTTAAGAATTACCAAGATTACTGCAAATCCAAGGATTCTCGTAATGATATTTTCAAAATCCAACAATTAGAGGATGAGAATCTCGAGGATTATATGGAACAATTTGCTTATATCTCACATAAATCAAAATAACATGACCTTCCAGATGATGCACTTAGGGCTCTTTTCCTTAAGGCGATTTCAGAAGAATACTTAGAGATACTTAACCCGATGGAATCAGGTGACATCTCCCATAAACCAATTGCCAAAATCTATGAAATGTGTAAGAATTACTCAAGGAGTAGAGCTAAAACATGTAACAATTTTCAATATCTTTATAGTAGAAACTTAAAACCAGTTAATTAAGGTGGTATCACAAGGGTAAAGATAGGGAACATTTTAGAGAACTTAAACTTTTAGAGAACTTCAAAAAAGACATCTTAAGCACAATAGGTTCCCAGTTGAACAGTCTAAATATTAAAAAGAAACAGGAGGAGGAAAATGCAGCAATGAGCATATTTTTCCCAAGATGCAGGAGGAAGCATTCCTCAAGGGAATGCCCATTAGACAACATTTAATTTTGTGGATTTTGCACAGAGGACCACTCAACTGAAAAATGTCCATAATTTCTTGGTGTTTTATCCATATATAGAAGTGGGGATCCTGGGAAGTCATCTTATGCACCTAGGAGGCCATGGAAGCCTAGGAATCAGCCTACATACCCAGATCTAAAACCTCAAGTTCCACCGTATTATCAACAACCACAATAGTGGAACTGATCGAGTTGGAAAACCTGGTCTACACAGTATCACCATCCTTGGATTCAAGGATGAAGAGGAGGGCATAAACAAGGGAACCCTCAAGCTCCACCTTTCCCTATTCCCAACCATCCTTACCCTCAGTTTCCACTAAACATCCCGTATCTTCTGCCAGGTTTTGTTCCACCACCTTTACCTCCTATTCCACAACAATATCAGAATGCAAGCTCCCCAAGACCAACATTATTACTGGCACAACCAGTTCCCAATCCCAATAATAATCCCACTCAACCTCTTAACAATGTTGAGAGGCAAGCCTTCCCGACATATGTTATTTCTCATGTTCCATTGTAGGAGATTCAGCTAAGGCCGGGAAAATTTCTGGACAGGTAGAGGCCTTCAATAGTCATCCAAGAAGAAGAAGAAGAGGAAACCCCTAAACAACCCATGGGTGAAACTAGGTGGGAAGATGTTATATTCCTAAGGACTAATAACCCAAGCTTCCCCAAAATGAAGCTTCACAAATTACAAAGGCCCCTCCTTATCCAGAAAGATTAGTAATCGAGAAACCTACCACTCGACCAGAATTTGACATCTTGAATGAATTGAAGAATATTTGTGTCAAGATTCCCTTGCTACAATCCATTAAGGATATTCCAATCTATAGTAAGGTGGTAAAATAATTATGTATTAAGAATCCAAGAAGGAAGAAAAAAGATCCTCCAACAATACATTTGATAGGAGAACTTTCTGAGTACATATTAGAGAAACCTAAGGTGGAAAAATATGGGAACCCAGGAAACCCCATAGTGACCATAACCATTAATGAGGTTTCCATTGGGAACACTCTCATCAACCTAGGCGCAACCATCAATGTTATGACCATTACTACCTTGGAGGAATTACAGTTAAAACCTCTTCTTATACCTACCCCAACCATTTTGGAATTAACAGATAAGACCAGGGTTATACCTGAAGGAATTTTGGATGAAATCATAGTCACTTTAGCCTCATGGGAGTACCCAGTAGAATTTCTTGTTATCCACTCAATGGATCCTACCAAAGGCCATCTCGTTATTTTGGGAATACCTTGGTTAGCCACAACCAATGCATTTATTAGTTGTAGAGAGGGAGAAATGACCATCTCAAATGGACTCTCTATCCAGAAGCTCACCATATATCCACCAACCCAACCTATCATGGAGAATATATGGTGGCTTGAATGTCCATATGAGAATGAGGACTGGGAATAAAAAATTTTGCCAAGTGATCATTCCTGGGCACTTAAGGAGCACACAATGGAAAATGTACTAAACCAGTTTATTTCTGTTATCACGTGTGCTGATTTTCCACAAATTTTTCCCCAATTTGAGTACATGTTTGGGGAATAATTTCAGGAACAATTGGACCCATCGATTTTTTCTTCGACATATTTCATATCTGAGATAGATGATTCTTCCATATCTTATACCATGCCCTATGAGATTAGTCCAGGGAAATTTCTACATATAAACTCTGGACTAGATGCAGACCAACAGAAGCATTAGTAAGTATCCTTAAAGAACAATCATGGGAATTCCACTGGGAATACATTGACATAAAGGGTGTACACCTTGACACATGTATTCATCACATATATACCCAGGGGGAAGTAACACCTATTAGGCAACCCCAGAGAAGGATGAACCCAACACTCAAGGATATAGTAAAAGAGGAGATCCAAAAGTTATTAAATGTTAGATTTGTGTATCCCATCTCCGACAATAAATGGGTATCCCCACTTTTAGTAGTTCCAAATAAAGTGACTGAGAAATGGAGAATTTGTGTTGATTTCCGGGAGCTTAACAAGACCACTCTGAAGGATTATTTTCCCCTTCCTTTCATTGACCAAGTCTTGGATACCCTGTCTAGAAAGAATTATTTCTCCCTTTTAGATGGATATAGCGGGTACAATAAAATTCACATAGCACTCGAGGATCAAGACAAGACTACCTTTACTTGTCCTTGGGGCACCTATGCCTATGGGGTCTTACCATTTGGATTGTGTAATTCTCCTGCCATATTTCAATGAGCAATACTAGGGATATTTTATCATCTTATTCGTGATTGTGTGGAGGTATACATGGATGAATTCACAATATATGGCAATACTTACCAGGAATCCTTATATAGTTTAGAAAAAGTCCTTATCAAATGCCAATAAATGAACCTGTCTTTAAGTCATGAAAAACGTAAAATGTTGTTAGGAGTGGTTCTAGGACATCATGTTTCATTTGAAGGGATTAAAGTCGATCCTCCAAAGATAGAGGTCATCATCAAACTTCCACCCCCCAAGACTCAGAAAGAGGTGAGAAACTTTCTTGGACATGCAAGATACTGTAGACGGTTTATTGAAAATTTCACAAAGATTGTTGCACCCATGTTTGGATTGTTAACAAAGGATGTTGATTTTCTTTGGACTGAGCAGTGTCAAACCACCTTTGAAACTTTGAAAGATAAGTAGTATGTGGCACCAGTTCTAAGGGGGCCCAATTGGGCTCTCCCATTTCACATATCCATTGATGCCTCCAACACCATAATAGGAAGAGTATTAGGGAAGAAACAAGACCAACAATTATATGCCATCTATTTTGTGAGAAAGAACTTGTCCCCTGATGAGTTAAACTATACAATTACTAAGAAGGAATTCTTGGAAGTAGTTCATGCTATCAATAAGTTTCACCACTACATCACATGTTATGAAGTATTTGTACATACATATCAGTCTTCCATCAGATTTCTCATGAATAAACCCATAACTAATGGCTGAGTGACTAGGTGGCTCCTACTATTGCAAGAGTTTAATATCACCATTCTTGACTGACCTAGAAAGGAGAATTTGGTAGCATATTTTCTTTCACGCATAAAAAACGAGGATGGTGATATTATTGTCAATGATAGTTTCCTAGATGAGCACCTTTTTTCCCTCTCTATAAATACCCCATGGTTTGTAGATATGGAAAACCATTTGGCTACTAGGAAGTTACCATCTCATTTGTCACCTCATGAAAAGCGTAGAATTATTACTCAAAGTGCCAATTACTCTTGGGTTGGTCATGAATTTTTTCGTACTGGTCCATAATTGATTATTCGTATATGTGTCCGAGAAGATGAGATACCAAAAATCCTATGAAGTTGTCATGATGCACCATGTGGTGGCCATTTTTCTGACAAACATATAACATATAAGGTGTTACATTCAGGTTAGTATTGGCCTAGCATTTTCAAGGATGCTACCAAGTATGTGAGGAGTTGTGATAGTTTTCAAAGGATAGGAAGACCCAAGTTAGCTGACAAAATTCCCTTATGTGCCCAATTTATGATAGAACCTTTCGAGAAATGGGCCCTTGACTTTGTAGGTCCAATTTCACCCATGTCTCGTAAGAAAAATTATATTTTGGTTTGTATAGATTATGTCACCAAGTGGGTAGAGGAAAAATCCCTATTCAGGGCTACCGAAAAATATGTTGTCAAATTCATTTATGAAGACATCTTTACCCACTTCAGTGTTCCTTGTGAAATTGTTACATACCAAGGCACTCAATTCACTTCCAAGCTGACGAGAGAACTAATGGAGAAATATGGGATTAAGAACTGCAAGTCTTCTCCATACCACCCATAAGATAATGGTCAGGTAGAGTCCATGAACAAAGTTATGGAAGCTATCTTAACCAAGACTATTCAATTGCATCATCGGGATTGGGCTGATAGGCTTCCAGAGTCTTTGTGGACATATTGGACCACCTAGATAAACACCACTAGGCATACCCCTTATGAGCTAGTGTGTGGGAAACAAGTACTTCTACCAATAGAATTCCAAGAAGGACCTTCTGTATTGCCGCAAAATTGGGATTAAACTTAGATGATGTAATATCCCTAGGCTGAACCCAATTGTAATGTAAATTAAAATTTACTTAAGTTGGTGAACGTTTTGATATCATTTTTGTATGAACCTTTCATGGCATAGTGCGTGCATGTACTACACAGTAAAATGAGGAAGTATTCACATTCCAGGACACCGCAGGCAACAACTTAAGTGCGCGTAATTTTGAGGCTAGGGAGCCTTTGTGTATATGTTGTGTTTTATAGGTTCATGAGCTAGTTTTGTGATTATTAGGCCAGAGAGCCTAGAAGTTAAAGGCTAGTGCACGTACTTTTGTATATGTCTCAGCATTAATATAAAATACATCATTTTGTGTAGACCAACCACAACAAAAGAGTATGGGGGACTAAACTCCACTAGTTAGGGAAAGGGTCGGGGCTAAAAGTTAAGGTAAAGGGGCTAAGCCAGAGAGCTTAAGCCAAAAAGGAATATTATATTAATATTTCTTAAAGTATAAAGTATGGATAATTATTTTATCCTAAGTTCTAAAGATGGGGAGAAGTGGGCCAAAGTAGCGCCCAAAATGACAAGTGTCAGGTGGGAGACACACATAAATAGTTTTTGGACTTAGTTCATTTCACATCATTATTTCCAGGATTCCTCCCATCATTCAGTCATCCATTCCATCATCCATGAGCATTCACACACTCATTGAGATATTATTTGTACCTTCCTATCACTGTATTTGAACCTATATCCATAACCATACTTTTTTTTTATAGAGGGTTACCTTGGGAGCTGGATTGAATAAGCGAGTTGTCAGGCCCATGGGATATTGAAGAGGTGGGTTGTCAGAACCTTGAGATATTGAAGAGGTGGGTTTTCAAGCCTGTGAGAAATCTCCCTGGGTGAGAGAATTGTTGGGAATTGATTTCCTGAAGGTGTTAAACTGCAACTACAGGGCTCTAAGACTTCCTATCCAACCTGTTGCTGAAGCCCGTAAAGGAAGTGGGGCAGCCGAAGGAATGTTGATCAAAGAAGGGGCACACTTCCTGGGGTGGGACAGGCATGTGGGGAATGAGAGACTGTAGGCTGTTAGTTTGGGTTGGCACATGTGATGGAGTCTTTCTTGTTGTCTATGAGCCATTAGCCTATTTAGGAATTCTTTTACCCGGGTGGAGTTTAGTCCCAGCTCAGGGGTGACCCACTGCTGAGAGTGATGAGCAGTGTGGTCTAAGGTTGGGAGGTTCATGGATGGTCTGCATGCAGTTGGTGATATTCTTACCAAGATAAGTGTCAATTGTGTGATAAATTTACAAGTTGCATTATTATTTACGTGTTTATTTTTATGGGTTTATCCTATGTGTGGTTATAACTGTCTTTATATTTATGGGTATTACATGTATATGCTTCATGTATATGTTTACTTTTATTTCAGTATGAATCCGTACACTTACAGACTGTATTTGTATGTTTATGTTTTATAAATAAATTTCCGCAAGAGTTCTGTGTGTATATGTTTTAATTGCATGCAGTTCAAAAAATTTATGTGGCATAGCTCAGTTGGATGTTGGGTATGTTATAGTATGTTCCACAGAGAGAATAAAAGCGTTCTCTCGTGTAGCATGCCTCGACATGGGTGGTCAGGGATGTTACAATATGGTATCATAGCTTCAATTTTCAACACTGATCCTGGATGGGCTGAGCAAGTTGAGTTGAAGTGAAATTTCATAGAGAATTAATTTCAAAGTGGCCAAATTTCAAGTTACAGAGCGCCCATGGTAAAATTTAGAAGCAATGACATGGAATTGGGAAAAAAGCCCCAATTTCTGTTGTTAAATTCATGGGAAAATTGAGAAATTTGGCTAAGTGGTGAGATATTCTTGATTGAATATCTGTTCTAGAAAATTCAGACCTGGAATTGGTCGAATTTGAAGTTACAGTGAAGCCATTATAGTTGGAGCGATATTAGCAATTAAACTTCTCAATTTGTGAATTGAGTTTGGGAAAAAAATGTTCCACAAATGTCAAACCGCGATGATTTGTTGTTGTAGAGGTTGAAATTGTGTTATCGAGGTGAAATTGAACAAATTTAATAGTTGCAAAATGTCTATGGTAGAAATGGGGAAAAATTTAGGGAAAAGCCATAATTTCTGCAATGGAATTCATGAGTAATTGATGCGGATAAAAATGAATGTGTGCAAGTGGGCACACTAAAAATGCATGATGCATAGTAAAAATCCTGTGATATGTAAAAATTGGGCATTGTGCGGAAAAATGTTGTTGTACTGGTGCGTGCAGTAAATTTTGGCACCACGTGGAAAAATATTTTTGTGTGGGTGTGCACACTAAATTTTGGTGCTGCACGGAAAAATGTTGGTGTGTGGGTGTGTGCACTAAATTTTGGCAGCACGAAAAAATGTTAGTGTGTGGGTGCGTGCGCTAAAATTTAGCATTGCACGGTGTGAATATGCATAATAAGGTGTGTGCGGTGTGCAAATACATAATACTGGCGCATGTGGTGTGCGCAGTATTAGCATATCGCAGAGGAGTTTGGTTGGTGTGCGCACAATGTGGATATATGTTGTCGCGCGACAATGTATAAATGGTGTGCAGTGGGGGCATACTAAAATTTGGCATTATGCAATGCATAGAGTGAAATGCACACATAATATCAGTGCATGATACAAAAATTGCGTGCAACAGGAAATAATGCAAGAACCAAAACTTTGTGTGGTGGATATTGGCGTGCAACACAAAAGTAGTGTGTAGTTATTGGCACGATAGAGAAGTGATGCATAGTGTTTATAGGTGCACGAAGCATGATTTACCTTGTAGAGTTGCTATGCATGGTAAATATGGGTGTACAGGTTGAAATTTGTGCACGCGAAGTCATTTGGAGGGTGAACAACAACAAAAAACCAACAATTTTCTGTGACATTTTATATCATTTGAACGACATCTTTTTGCAGGGTGTTTTTGAGGCCCTTAAGAGCATTTTTAGCTACGCAAAAATCATGAGAACAAAGTGTACCTTGAACAAGTTAGGCTTTGTCTCCGCATTTCAAATAAAAGAGCTCGGAGATATATTTACAATGGTGTAAGCCGTTCGTCAAACAGAGCTTTTCTGAGGAATTTTTAGCACAAACAATGGAGGGTAAATTTTAAGACCCAACTAACTTCAAAGAGCCATAACTTTCTACTCTGAAATACAATTGAGGCGCACAAGCAGACAATGGAAATATATTGAACCATAGAAGAAATTCCCACAGCTGAATTAAATTTCTAGGTATGTTAAAAATGCTTAATATGGAAAATAAGGTACATGTAGCATTTTAGACCAAAAACACGAATTGGCCTAGAACTTCAACAGGTTGTAACTAGCAGTCTGGAACCCCCAAAAAGGGTGAAAATTGGATAGAGTGTCCATAATATGTATATGAAGAAAAACAATTGACATCCTATGAAAAATCCAATGGTGTAGGTGCAAAAATGCATAATTACAGCGTAGAGTTGCGCCAAGTTGAAGTGTGAACAGAAAAAAAAATAATGGGCAAATTTCAAATAACCATAACTTTCTGCTCAAGACTTGGAATTGATCATGGGAGTAGGTGTTGGAAAGGTATCAAACAATAGAGTATAATTATTCACCCATAAAATTGATATGGGCATTCAATTATTCATGAAATCAAAAGAAATAATTATGATATATTATTGAACCAGAATGGTTCATATTTTTCATGAGATTGTTGAAACGGTTAGCTTGACAAAGTTTTGTTGGCTGCATATTTTGCAGAGTTAAAAAAAACTATATTAGAGAAGGATCAACATAGAGTCTAGAGGAATGGATGAGGCACAAGGTAATTACAACCATGAATATCAGATCAGAGGGATGGATGTCCATTTGGGCATCGAAGGAACAAACTCCAATGGACATGGAGAAGGAAGGGATGAAAACATGAATATGGTAGAGACCATTAAAAATTTGTAGAAGGATGTCCAAAGCCATAAAGCTGATAATGAAAGGCTTGTCAGAGCCAATGAGCAACAGGATAACTTCAACATGAATTTAATGCAAATATTGAATAGAATAGAAAATAAATTGGATAAGGAGAGTGGCTCAAGCAAATCAGGAAGTCATGGGTCTCCTGATGAGAAAAGAAGAGCCATAAGTGTTAGCAGAAATCACTATCACTCCCCAAGGAATTCAAATAAGAGAGCACAGAACAACTCAATTCCATCCCCTGTCAGGAAGCATAAGAAGTATGGGTTGGATGAGCTATGAGGAGAAATGAAAAAAATCAAACCTCCTACATTTGATGGTGAGCACAAGAAGGATGAAGATGCAGAGACATGTTTGTTGTACATGAGAAAGTATTTTCAATTACATAATTATTCATCTCATGCAGAAGGAAGAATTTCCATCTATCAACTCAAGGGAAAGGTATCCATGTGGTGGGATCAACTTGTGAATGTACAACAAATTAAAGAGAAAAGTGTTACTTGGAGGGAATTCAAGAAGTATTTTGAGAAGAAAAGTTAATGAAATGGTTAAGTCATATATTATGGACATGAGTGGACTGAACACCAAGATTTGAACATCTTTCCTTTAGGTTCCTATGACTGTCTAATTGGGATGGATTGGTTGGACCAACATCATGCTATCCTAGAATGTCATAACAAGGAATTTACTTGCTTGGATGAGGAAGGGAGCCTAAGAAAAGTGCAGGGAATTCCTAGGGAAGTAACCATAAGAGAAATTTCAGCATTGCAACTGAAGAGATGTTACAAAAAAGGGTGTCAAATAATTGCAGCTCATATGGAAGAGACACCTAAAGATAAGGTGCCAAATTTGGAAGATTATGCAGTCCTAAAATAGTTTGAAGATGTTTTCAAGGAGGTACCAGGACTACACCCAAAGAGAGATATTGATTTCTCTATAAATTTAATGCCTAGAGGAGCTCTAGTGTCAAAAACACCTCACAGAATGAGTACACCAGACCTGAAGGAGCTGCAAATGCAGCTTGAAGAACTTCTGAAGAAGGGGTATATATGCCCAAGTGCGTCACCTTGGGGTGTCCTAGTCTTATTCGTGAAGAATAAAGATGGGACATTAAGATTCTGTATTGATTTCAGACAACTGAATAAAGTGACTGTAAAGAACAAGTATCCTCTGCCAAGTATTGACGATATCTTTGATCAATTGAAGGATGCAAAGATATTTTCAAAGATAGATCTCAAGTCAGGATACCATCAGGTAAGGATTAAAGAGGAATATATCAGCAATACTTCCTTTAGGACAAGGTATGGTCATTATGAGTTCATAGTGGTGCCATTTGGGTTGTCAAATGCACCATCTTTTTTCATGTGTTTAATGAATGGTGTTTTCCGAGAATATTTAGACAAGTTTGTTATTGTCTTTTTGGATGACATCCTTGTATATTCCAAGTCATAATAAGAGCATGAACATCATTTGAGGATGGTGTTGCAAGTATTAAGGGAGCATCAATTGTATGCCAAATTGAGTAAGTGCTCATTTTACCAGAAGCAAATTGATTATTTGGGGCATATCATTTCAGAGAATGGGATAGCAGTGGATCCTGAGAAGATAGAATCCATTAGAGAATGGTCAGTGTCAAATAATGTGATAGAGGTTAGATCATTCATAGGCCTTGTAGGATACTATAGGATATTTATTGAAGGATTCTCAAAGATTGCACACCCAATCACTTCCTTACAAAAGAAGGGTGTGACGTTTCAGTGGACATTGGATTGTGAAAATAGTTTCCAACACTTGAAACAATTATTAACAAGTGATCCAATACTAAGGATTGCAGACCCAAATGAAGACTTCATTGTATGCACAAATGCATGTAAAAAAGGACTTGGTGGAGTTCTCAGTCAAAATGGGTTTGTTGTATTTTATGAATCAAGGAAGTTGAAGGAAAATGAAAGACACTATGCCACTCATGATTTGGAGTTGGCAGCCATAGTGCATGCCTTGAGTAAATGGAAACACTACCTCATGGGGAAAAATATTGAGCTAAGAACAAACCATAATGGTATGAAATATTTATTTGATCATCCAACTCAAAATGCTAGGCAAAGTAGATGGTTAGAATTTCTAAGTGAATATGACTTTGATATAAAGAATATCAAGGGGAAAGAGAAAAAAGTGGCTAATGCACTCAACAGAAGAGTGCATGAAATGCATGCTACATCCATTAGCATGTACCAATCAGATTTGAAACATAGAATTATAGAGGCTGCAAAATTAGATTTGCAATACAAGGAATTAGTGGAAAAATTACAACAAGGTAATTTGCAACAAAAAATTGAAGAATACAAGCTAGATAATGATGAAATTCTCATGTACAGGGGAAGAATTTATGTACCAAATTCCCAGGAATTGAAAAATATGATATTGATGGAAATTCATAATGTGCCTTATCCTAGGAAACCACGTTATGAGAAAACTATTGCAGCTATCAAGAGCCAATATTATTGGCCAAGCATGAAGAAAGAGGTTGTTGATTTTACAGCCAAATGTTTGGAATTTCAACAGGTAAAGGCTGAACATAGACACCCAGATAGTTTGATATAGCCATTACCCATTCCTAAGTGGAAATGGGAAGTTGTAACAATGGATTTCATCACCAAAATTCCCAAAACAAACAAGCAACATGATTCTATCATGGTAGTAGTGGATAAGCTTACTAAAGCTGGCCATTTTATTCCAGTTAAGCTCACTCATAAAGAAAACCAACATTGTTGATGTTTATATGAGAAAAATTGCTCAATTACATGGCATACCCAAGACAATTATGTCTGACAGAGATCCAAAATTTACCTCAAAATTTTGGAAGGGATTATTTAATGGATTTGGAACAAATTTGAATTTTAGTACAACTTATCATCCAGAATCAGATGGACAAATAGAGAGGGTGAATCAAGTGATCGAAGATATGCTGAGGATGTATGTGATGGATAAACCATCAAAATGGGAAGACTACCTACACTTGGTAGAGTTTTCTTATAACAATGGATACCAAACATCTCTAAAGATGAGCCCATGTGAGGCACTTTATAGAGCATTGGTTGGGCCAAATTTTCTCAAGGAGATGGAGGAGAAAATGATAAAAATAAAGCAAAATTTAAAGGCTTCCCAAGACAAGAAGAGACGATATGATGATAAGGGCATAACTCACAGGGAATTTAAAGTGGGAGACCATGTATTTTTAAAAGTGAAATCCAACAGAATTTCCCTAAAGTTGGGAAATTGTTCAAAGTTGGCAGCTCGCTAGTGTGGGCCATTTGAAATCCTAGAGAGGATTGGTCTAGTGGCATATATGATTACATTGCATGCATCTATGTCTATTCAAAATTTATTCCATGTATCATTGATCAAGAAATATATACATGATGATAATCATGTTATTGATTGGAATGTGATCCGGTTGGAGCAAGAAGGCACTTTCCAAGTGCATCCGATACGCATTCTAGACCGAAAAATCAAACAGCTCTGAAATCGGGCCATAGTGCTTGTAAAGGTCTAGTGTACCTGGTATGGTCCTAAGGACGCTACTTGGGAGCATGAGGATGTAATGCGGGCATAATATTAACATCGTTTTTAGGATTTTTGAAATTTTGTTGTGTATGAGTACACAATGCACTGAGGATAATGCTTAAATAAGGGGAGGGAATTGTAATATCCCTAGGCCGAATCCAATTCTAATGTAAATGAAAATGTACTTAAGATGGTGAGTTTTTTGATATCATTTTTGTATGCACCTTTCATGGCATAGTGCATGCATGTACTGCGCAGTAAAATGTGGAAGTGTGCACATTCCAAGACAACGCACGCAACAACTTAAGTGCATACGGTTTTGAGGCGAGGGAGCCTTTGTCTATATGTTGTGTTTTATAGGTTGGTGATCCAGTTTTGTGATTATTAGGCTGGAGATCCTAGATGTTAAAGGCTAGTGTGCCTACTTTTGTACATGTCTCAACATTAATATAAAATACATTGTTGCGCACAGACCGACCACGATAAAAGAGTATGGGGTATAAACTCCACTAGTTAGGGAAAGGGTGGGGGCTAAAAGTTAAGGAAAAGGGGATAAGCCAGGGAGATTAAGACAAAAATGAATATTATATTAATATTTCTTAAAGTATAAATATGGATAATTATTTTATCCTAAGTTCTAAAGAAGGGGACAAGTGGGAAAAAGTAGCTCCCAACATGACAAGTGTCAAGTGGGGAACATGCATACATATTTTTTGGTCTTAGTTCATTTCCCATCATTCTTTCCAGGATTCCTCCCATCATTCGGTCATCCAATCCATCATCCATGAGCATTCACACACTCATTGAGCTATTCTTTGTACCTTCCTATCACTGTACCTGAACCTTTATCCATAACCATACTTGTTTTTATAGCGGGTTAACTATTGATATTATGGTATCTGCGGGAGGTGTTTACCTCCCCGTGTAAACCTGAAGAGAATAGAATATTTTGGGAAGCAAGAAGAAAACCTAATTGATTGGTTAATAACCCTAGAAGACAAGTCGGCTCAAGGGAATGACTTTTATTAGGTTACTAGTCTCCAGGAGAAGAAGTCGACTAAAGGAAATAATATATACTAAAGAATTAGTACCCAGAATAAGAAGTCGACCCAGGCAGTTTGCCAGATTTAGTATAAATACAGGAGGCCAGATTTCATTCTGGTAGGCATTCTTAGAACTGTAGAAGCAACACTTGTGCATACTGTAGTTAGCCAGTTTGCGTGCAAGTCTAGAGGAGAGTTGTCGTTGCAGCTGCTGCAGCTAGCAGATTTTGGTTTTGTCTTGGACTATCTCTTGGTTATGGTTTGGACTATCTTATCAGCTCTTGTTTGATGCACTATCCTTGGAGAAGGGTGAAATACCCTTTGTTTGTCTATCTAGCCTAGGGTTTGCTTCCAAAATGACTCTCTGTCAAGGTTAAGGTGATCGGAGGATGGCTCCGACCTATGGTTGGGTGATCATAGTGATATTGTCTATGGTAAAATGAGAAAATTCTAACAGGTTATGGGCCCACACCTCATTCATTCATTCTAACCATGGGAAGGGAGCATAGCCATAAGGATGCTAATCTCGTTGAAGAACTGCTACTAGGGTTTCTAGCAGGAGTAGTTACTAAATCATTGTCGCTAGAGTTACTAGCAGATGTAGTTACAGAAACCCTAACGCTATCGTTGAGGCACCTTAAGTGAAGGTATTGATGTAATTTTCAGATAGACTAGTGCACCCTAGCCTACCACACCTCCGATACTCTCAGCAAGCTAATAAGTCAAGTTTGCATTTTTTATCAAATCTAGGGTTGACCAAGTCAAGGAAACTGTGACCTACTCTATGAAGTCATAAAACAAGTTAGATGGGGCTTGTAACTTCATAACGTGGAAGAAAAGGATTGAACTCATCCTTGCCAAGAATAAAGTGTTGGATATTGTGAAAGGAAATATTGTGGAACCAGAGTTTGAAGAAGGAAAAGAGAAGGAACCACATAACACTGCAATTATGGAGAAGTTCAGAGACAATGAAATCAATGCCATGAGTATCATAGTGGAATCTATAAAATACCACTTGATACCCTACATCTCCCATCTTGACTCATCAAAGAATATGTACGATTCCCTAACAAACCTCTTCTCAGTAAGAAACATTGGACAAGTAATGAGTCTGAATAATGAGATCTGTGACATGAAGATGAATGATGATGATAGCATAACATCATACTTTGTGAGGATCTCTCAATTAAGAGATCAACTACAAGCTATTGAATATATCATCTCAGAGAAGGATCTGGTAAATATAGTTCTCAATGGTCTTCCCAAGACATGGTATGCATTTTCCACAAGCATGAACACAAGGAAGGAGTATCCTAAATTTGAAAAACTTTGGACTTGTTGTGCACAAGAAGAATCAAGGATTAGTTCAAAAGAGAAACCTCAAAAGAAATATGATGAGCAAGCCTTCACAACAAAGTTCAAACATTTCAGGAATAAAAAGAAGTTTGCCTCCAGAAAGAAACCAAATCAAGAGAAAGATATGTCAAGAATACAATATTGCTTCAATTGTCGAAAGTATGGTCAATACAAGAATCATTGTCCCGGGTTAAAGAAAAGGAAGGAAACACACAAAGCATCAATTGCCGACGAAAGGGAACCCTCAAAGAAATCCAAGAAGGAAAAAAGAAATTTATTCTTCTAAGACAAGGTAACAATATTCTTCATAGTTCTTGTATATACCATATCTTCTGTACATATCCATTTCTTAGAAGATAACATGTTCAAAGAAAAACTGTACCTATGGAAGAACAACAACATAAGGATTGCTATCATTATGACTACAAATCAGACAATACACATGAAAGGATGAAGTACATCAAACAATTCATGTGGAAGTTATTACATAAGTAACATCTGTGAGATAATCTGAGATCAAAATCAATTTTGAAGAAACCGAGAAGAAGTAAAGATAAAAAGAAGTCAGCAATCAAGAGGAAATTGGAGAAATACTTATGACACCTTGCAGAAGGGAATAAGGATGTAGATGAAAGCGTGGATTATGATAGATGGAGGGAGTCGATTATACACTCCCAAAAGAAAAACATGCACTCATACATGAAGCAAGGATTAGGAGGGAGCTAATCCTATGATCCATTGAAGATGATGAAGTATATATCCATGGTAGAAGCCATGAAAAGAAGTACGTGTTGAGTTTGACTTTAGAAGAAGTATTCTTCGAAAAGAAGCCTCAAAGTATCCCTAGTTTTCCATCCACATCCATGATCCTATGATGAAATGAAGAAGGCAGAATCTTCAAGGCATGAAATCTATAGAAAACTCCATGAACTCAAGAGCTAAAGAGAAACATGAGGAAGAACATGAATATTCCAAGAGATAAAGAAAAGATAGAACAACCAGTCAGTGTATCAAGAATCAAAATACTACCAGCCTGACATGAACTCACTAAAATCAATCAAGTAGAGGAACTAAAAGTTGTGACGTAGAGCAGTGTATGGACAACTTATGAGTAAAATCATTGTGATATCTAGAACTAGAGGTTATCCCAGATGGAGGGAGAAGACTATGATGATTGTCCATTCCAGTAAACCAGACATACCTCTGCATGAGCCATTATATTATCCATAATATCCATGGGTTGGAGTTAACATCAAAAAAATGTAAGGATTGTTCTCCTCAATAGAGTAATCAAACAAAGAAGTGTACAACAACCTCAAGGTTTTGAGGTATACCAGAAGGAGACTCTTGTATGTATATGGAAGAAGACAACTTGGTAGAGAGCCTCCAACGCACAACAGAAGCGTGGTGAAAAAAAATCTATAGTAGAGATACCGTATCAGAATGGTTACTCAAAAGCTCAGGATGATGGTTTTCTAATCCATGACAAACCCTCATGATGGAAAAAGAAGAACCACTTGGATGTGTTCCAGTTTGACCCTTGCCATGATGTCATGAGATAACAGGAAATAAAATATGAATCCAACAATGATTGATCATAACTATATGAAGCCTTCAGAGAATACCAATGTTCCAGAAATACTGAAGTACATTGATATCAAGCATTATACTCTCCATGATGAAGTCCAAAAAAGATAAAGTGGTTCTCAAATATATATCTCCATAGATGAGCAGATAAATAAACATTTTGGTAAAGCCTCTGTCCAAGATAAAAGAGTTTGTGTACTCAAGCTAGAGCTCGTGGAGATGAATTACTTTTTGAAAAAGGAAGAGATGACTCCCAGGTTGGGAGGGAGCACTGATGTGTTATTGATTTATGGAAAGACATTTTTTAGTTCAAAAAATGGTCCAAGATGAGCAGTTCCTTTCCAGTTCGGAAAGTGGTTTGAGATTTCTGACGGACAGGCATTTTCCAGTTTGGAAAATGGTCTAGATCGAACGGTCATTTTCAAAATGAAAATGGTTCGACAGATTGTTTATGTACCATAGAAAATGATTTCCCATTATGGTTAACATGGGGAATGGTCTAGGATAGTCTCTCTTCTTGAGGGTTACTCAAGAAGACTGGTCTACCTCGCTGGACAGTCATTCTTTCAAAGCTCACAGTTGTGAGTAGTTTCGAAGAATGGTTCATTTTGGAGGTTGGTTCAAGACAGTCATTTCCTTTGGAAATGGTCCAGGCAGTCATTCACTAGGGAAGATCCATTCTCTCCAGGTTTCACTTTGTTTAGTGCTGGAGGAATGGCCCAGATAGGTGAATGGTCCAGGTTCAACAATCAGGGATAGAAATTTCCTAAGGAAGCTTCATTCTCTCCATGTTGCACTTTGTTTAGTGTCGGAGGAATGGCCCTGGGTGGGGAATGGTCCAGGCTCAAAAATTGGGACCGTTATTCTTCCTTGCTTGAGAAAAATAGTCCAGATAACTCATCATTGATGTTTTACCTTTTGAGGGAAGATGCTCTTCCAAGATCTCACAGATGTGAGTGGAAGAATGGACCAGATGATTCAGTTTATATCATAACAATGTTCTATGTGCAATTTGATATTAGATGATTGTTATGGAGACTATATCTCTCTAGACAGTAGATGTATGCTACTGTGGTGGATGTGTTCCACTGATTGTGACTATACGTCACAGATCAAGTATCTATGTTCTACTTGGTGTGGTAGTGTACCATTGGATTGTAGTTGTGTACTACTATGTATAGACACAATTGTGTTATATTTAATGATATTGTTCCGATTGACTTGAAGACTATAAACAATGTTGGAAATTATTATCATCTAGATGGATGATAAAAGGACAAAGATTTCCTAGATGGAAAATGGTTCAAAACATTTATTCTTCTAGGACATATGTCCAAATTAGAAGAATGGCTCTTGTGTCACTTTGTGGTGTGAGTGACTTATCCAGCATCATGTCTAATTACTCAGATGGAGTATGGTTTTGAGAGATGATGTAGTTGATGACATTGATAGTGATGATGGTGCTCATGATTTAGTCATGAGATAGTCTATATGACTATGTTGATGCTATTGGGTAAGTAGTATGTTTGTTCTCAAGACCATTAACTTCAAATACCTCCCTAGCTAGGAGGGAGTGTTGATATTATGGTAGTTGTAGGAGTTATTTACCTCCACATGTAAACCTGATGAGAATAGAATATTCTAGGAAGCAAGAAGAAACCCTAATTGATTGGTTAATAACCCTAGAAGACAAGTTGACTCAAAGGAATGACTTGTATTAGGTTATTAGTCTCCAAGAGAAGAAGTTGGCTAAAGAAAATAACATATACTAAAGAATTAGTACCTAGAATAAGAAGTCATCCCAGGTAGTCTGCTAGATTTAGTATTAACACAGGAGACCAGTCTTCATTCTGACAGATATTTGCAGAACTATAGAACCAACACTTGTGTGCACTGCAGTTGGCTAGTTTGTGCAAAGTTTGGAGGAGAGCTATCGTTGCAACTGCTGCACGTAGAATATTTTGGTTTTGTCTTGGACTATCTCTTGGTTATGGTTTGGACTATATAATCAACTCTTGTTTGATGCACTATCCTTGGAGAAGGTTGAAATACCCTTTGTTTGGCTATCTAGTTCTTCCAGAATGATTCTATGTCAAGGTTACAGTGCTCGGAGGGTGGCTTCAGCCTATGGTTAGGTGTCAATAGTGATATTGTCTATGGTAAAACAAGAACATTATAACATTTCCTTGGGAGATGGATTGAAGAAGTGGGTTGTCAGGCCTATGGAATATTGAAGAGGTGGGTTTTTAGGCCTGTGGGATATTGAAGAGGCGGGTTTTCAAGACCATGAGAAATATCTGTTGGTGAGAGAATTGCTGGGAATTGATTTCCTGAAGGTGCTAAACTGCAGCTACATGGCTCTGAGAGTTCCTATCCGGCCTGTTGCAGAAGCTCGAAAAGGAAGTGGGGCAGCCGAAGGAATGTTGAGCAGAGAAGGGGAACACTTCCTGGGGTGGGATAGGCATGTGGGGAATGAGAGATTATAGGTTGTTAGTTTGGGTTGGCACCTGTGACAGAGTCTTTCTTGTTTTCTATGAGCCATCAACCTGGTTAGGAATTCCTTTACCTAGGTGGAGTTTAGTCCTAGCTCAGGGGCGACCCACTATTGAGAGTGATGAGCAGTGTGGTCTAAGGCTAGGAGGTTTTTGGAATCTCTGCATGGAGTTGGTGATATTCTTACCAAGATAAGTGTCAATTGTGTGATAAATTTACATGTTGCATTATTATTAACGTGTTTATTTTTATGGGTTTATCCTATGTGTTGTTATAACTGTCTTTATATTTATGGGTATTGCCTGTATATGATCCATGTATATGTTTATTTCTATTTTAGTATGAATCCATGCATTTAAAAAACATATTTTTCTGTTTACGTTTTATAAATAAATTTCTGCAAGAGTTCTTTGGGTATATGTTTTAATTGCATGCAGTTCGAAAAATTTATGTGGCATAGCTTAGTTGGATGTTGGGTATGTTACAGTATGTTCTCCAAAGAGAATGAAAGAGTTCTCTGGAGTAGCATGGCCCTGACCTGGGTGGCTAGGGATGTTACAGATGAGGCTAAGAAACAATGAGTCCTACAATTAAATGAGTTGGATGAGATCATGCAAGATGTTATCCAATGAGCAATATTAGTCCAAAACCAGAGGAGCAAGTGGAATGACAAGTTTATTAAGAAAAAACACTTCCAACCTGATGACTGGGATTTGTTGTTTGACTCCTGATTTAAAAATTTCAAAGGCAAAATTACCACTCAGTGGTTGGGTCCTTACGAGGTAGTCACCTTGTATGAAAATGGAGCTATGAAAATCAAAACAATTGATGATGGACAAGTCTCCTTTGTAGTAAATTGACACCGACTGAAACTTTATCACAAACCCATTTCCAAACAAGACTTTCTACAGGTCATGTCAACTGAGAAAGAATTGGCCTTAGTAGGTGAGGAAGTCCCCCCTTGTTCTTGAATGTTTTTTTTGAATTTTGAACAGTACATATGTAAATAATTTTTGAATTTTGTTGATAAGAATATTCTAGAGATTTCTGTAGGTATTTATTTCACCAGGAGTATGCAATTTCAAGGAAATTTAAAGGAAGGATTGTTTTCTTCAAAAATATTGCTATTTTTGAACCTTGTTGTCTGTTAAGCATCAATTGAATAATGACTTCTTGTAATTAGCCATATTTTTGCAAATATTTTCATCTTCTTTTTCTCAAGGCATCTTAAATAGTAGTTTCTCTTAAACCTTCACCACTATATAAGGAAGTGATATTGTAACCATCAAACTTAGAGGTCACTTGTACATTTTCCCCAAGAAAGATGAGTAAGTGAGTAAAGTATCTTTATTAAAGAGTAACAAAGAGGTTTGATTAGCGTTTATCCATGGAAACATCAAAAAAAAGAAGAAGAAAGTGAGTTGAGCCTAAATATACCTATATGTTCTTTCCCAATGGTACCATCCACTGCACACTAAAAATGCTTGATTATATCATATCTTTAAATATTCTACATCCTCTTAAGTACCCCTTACATCAAGAAAATCACTAAGGAATATATAAAAGAAAGTCATCCTCTAACACAAATACCATCCCAACCTAAAAAATGAAAAGAAATTTTTTTTTTTTTTTTTCAGAGTTGTCCCCCCATCTTCTTGCACAAAGAAATCTTATATTAAATCTTAAAATATGGAGGGCCACTATTTGAGGGTGTAGGAGGCTAAACCGTCGGGATATTGAAAAGCTCTGCTAGCAGCAGGTACTGGCCTATGGTATGACTAGGTAAACCCACTAGAGTACTGAACATGCTTACTGGTAGTGGGGCATTCTACCTAGCGAGGATGATAATCTGACAAAAAATAAGAAATTCCTAAATCTTAAACTTGTCCTGATGTACGACATTACTTGTAGACAAATATGACATGAAGTATGTATGGTTAAGCTAAGGTTAATGAACTCCATAAGTATTCCATTGGGAACTAACTTTGAGACTATCTTGAAACTCTCTCGCCTACCTCTTCTTATCTATATGCAGGATGTTTATCCTATAGGTGGGACCATATTCTAATTGTCTCATCAGACCAATATGTGAAATTTATTTCTACACTTAACAGACTGTAAAGATTCAACTATTGCGAGAATTGACTAGTTTCCTATATTTTTTATTGTGAGGTGTCACAATACTTAGGAGTAGGGGAGGGGTTTCATGAGTTGACAAATGACAACACTGCCTAGAAGAAGTAGAATATTTGTAAAAATTCATGTATATTGTTTTCATGATATAGGCTATTAATCAACAATTATTTTAATTTGAAATGCTAAATATTCCCTGTGTGTTATAAACTGTTGTACATTTCTTTGACATACCACTTAACTGGTTTTTCGTTACAGACTGTTTATTACAT
The DNA here is from genome assembly GCA_009831015.1 of Picea engelmannii. Taxonomy (NCBI): domain Eukaryota; kingdom Viridiplantae; phylum Streptophyta; class Pinopsida; order Pinales; family Pinaceae; genus Picea; species Picea engelmannii. Next base: position 612,937 of record ML784493.1, read on the forward strand.
ATTTGTGATTGCTTGCCTTATAATATGCGAGATAGAGGAACAGATTGTGTGAGCATGATGGAAAAACAAGTAATAATGGAACACTCTTATCCTTCCTCTTCTCCCATTCACTCTGACTATCAAAAGTGTTTTAATACTAACTGTTATGGATAAAACATCCATTACAGGATGAACAAATTTTATTTCGCACAGGAGTACCATATAGAGTGTTGTATAGAGTGCTACTTGAAAGACCATATGGGGTGCCATATGGATGACTAGATGATGTTCCATATGAAGGATTAGATGAGGTGCATACACATAGTAAATGACCACAATTTTAGGTAACTAGGAATCGTTTGAATTTATTTGGTTGTTCAGTTGTATGATGAGTTAGTTAAATGGCAATTGAGAGTTAAATGATACAATTTTTAAACACATTTTTATGATCAAATTTCCAAGTCGAAGACTTGGACATTGATCAAAATCCTTCATCATTATGATTGCCTCCAAAATATTCTCTTCGAATTTGAAATCAACGCACTCATGCTCACACATGGAAACTTGTGTGTGATGAATTCATCAATGAATTCAACCAGTTCTACCTTGTGTGCATTCAAAATCGGAGGGTTAGCTCCAAATTGTTATTTCACTCATGCATTCTTCTCATCCTCTTCCCAATTACGCTCACCCTTTGTCCAATTTTTCTTTTCCTCTATCCAATTTCTCTCTTTGTTCATTCTCCACACTGTCACCATGCCCAAACGATATGAGTCATCCTCCTATGCCAACCTCTTTTCTATCCCCGAGTTCACACAGTGTAGGGAGTTCTTCCTTCATGTAGGGTGGGGACCGTTCTTGGCCCATCTGAAGGGCCACGATGATGGCGCTTCTCTGCAATTTTCCCTCAGATTCGATGGAAGGATGGTACACGTGGGGTCTTTGACCTTCGTAGTCTTTGACGAGTCAATTTCCTCAGGCACAAATCTTCCAAGAGTTGGATATCGTTGGTTCAAACACCACTAGTTTCCATGGGCAAGCTACAATAGGGTCTTCAAACTTGAGTTTCAAAATTTATTTGGAGGGAAGGGATACTCCAAGGAGTGGATTAAAGAGGAGATAATTAACCCTTTGATAGTCATCACTAGAATGATCACTTGTGAAGGTAGATATTTATTTTTTAAAGCCTACCATTTTTTATTATTATCTCATTTCAAATTCAATAATCATTGAATTTCCCTTTTTACTTCTTGAAGAGTCTTGATAAGATGTCTTCCTAAGTGCGAAATCATATGGCCAATCCTTGTAACATCCTATTCCACCACAGCCTCATCAAACTACTTGTCATAGCCGAATTGGCAAAACAGGGGAAAACATGGGAGGAGTTCATTTATAAATTTTCAAATCCCCATCTTACAATCAAGACCAACAAGAAAACATTTGATCTAGGGACTGTTACTCCATCCAAACCCCATTCTCCAAAGACTCCAAACCCTCCTACTCAATCTATCCCTTTACCAAAACAAAATACCAACAAACTTGTTGATACCCTTGCAACCTCACCGGGAAAGAAGACTAAGAAGCCTATTGATAACTCTCCAATTACCTCAACATCTATTGATCATGCACCCAAAAAGTTACAAGAGGAAATTCAACAATATTTCCTTGTATTCCCCACAAATGGGAGAGGAGCTAATCAATTCAAGAGAGGATCTTTTTGAAAAAGTGATCGAAATACAAGAGGAAAGCCTTATGGAAAACCCCCAAGCACTTTGGACCCTATCCAAGTATCTTCCGATCTCAAAATCCCCCTTAAAAGACTTAGGGAAGTATCTGTAGAAGAATTGGAGCATGATAGAGAAACAAAATCTGAACCCATTTCCCCTCATAAACCCCCTGTTACTCCTACCTCACATATGCCTATACTAGATCCAAAATTGACAGAATCTCTAGATCCTTCAAGGGATCCAAGTCCTCCTCTGAGATATCTGATCATACTCCATCCATTGAAAAGTTACAACAGGAAAATGTTCAGTTGTTGCAACAATTGGAAGAGAGGAATACCATGGATAGACATCTCCACCATGACAATGCAATACTACAAGAAAAGGTGAATTCCCTCCAAATATTGGTTGACCAAATGACCAATGACAATTGTAGCCTCTGTGCACAATTGAAACACTGCAAGAGGGCCAAGACAAAGTATTCATGGCAAGAAGCTTCTAAAGCTAATCCATCCATGGATGATTTTAGGGACTAAATTTCGCTCATGGGCTAATTTTCCATGGTTTTTCCAAAAACAAGATTCGCTATTTTAAAAATGATTCGCCCAAATTCTATAGGATAACATTATTTTACCTTAAAAATCGCCAAAATTTTATAAAAACTATATAAAATCCTTATAAATTTGAATATTTTTACAAACATATCACCAAACATTTATAGTTGGCATATGAAGGATTAGTAAGATTCGCCAAGGTTTCTACATTTTAAAACAAATTTCCATCCTTAAAATATTCCCCATCAACAAGTCTAGTCATATTGGGCAATTCATTTTTGTTTGCAGTGGGACTTGCAAACTCTTAGGTGTGGGGGTCACACCAAAAGTTAAGAATTATTAGAATCATTTTGTTGTGTAACTCAAGACATTTCCACAAACTTGTGCTAGACTACGTGTTTTTAATTTAATGCCAAAACCGTGTTGATTTAGCTCACGATTTGTTGTTGAGGAGTAGCCACGACCTGCTGGGGGGCCCACCAGTGGTCTGGGTGAATACTTAGATAGATAGCTTGTATATTTTAGTTGTGAAATTATCATTTCCTTCATTTTCTGTTATATGTGTTTTTATCATTTTACATGTTGTGTGTTTGATGTTCATCAATTAATTGTTTAAATTTCCTTTTTGCAGGTTGCTTGTAGGATATAGTTGTTAATATGTTGTGTCTTTTAATCTTTAGTAAATATCTTGCAAGATTCTAACCTTGTTGTGTGTTAAATGTTAAAGTGAATTCATGTAGGCTGGAAAAGAATAGCTAAAACAAAGTATTAATTTAACACATCGTACAGAGTTTCTTTGGTGAAGTTTCAATGGATGAATAGTTGCGAGTTTTGTTAATTCAATTCTCAATTTAGTCATGCTTTCTTGAATCTATTTTTCTTATCATTCTTTTTGTACTATGCTAGAATAGAAGTAGAATTGAGGTTATGTTTTTATAATCACTTTGGTTTGAAGTTTGAGTTTTTAATAATAGGATTAGCTTAGTTTAATTTATGAAATTTCCATTGTAGATTTGAATTGCAATTTTTGAGTTTGAGTTAAGCTTTTAGTTACGAGTTTCTAATCATGTGAATTTTCTTACATTAGCATAAGACTGCATTTGAATTAAGTAGAATAGTGTTTTCTTATTATTGATGATTAATGCATAAATTGAGAGATCACATGGATTTTTAGGATAGTTGATATTTCTTCTATGATGGCTAAGCTCTCGTTAGATTGCTTGATTCATACTTTCCATTTATCCATAGAAGTTTATATTGAATTTATTCCTCTTGAGCTATCACTAATCGTTAGATGCCATCATGATGTTATAAGACACCAAAGACATAATCATCATATTTGAAGTTTCTTGTTATTGTAGATTAAGAATAGTTGTTGATTAATCTTTGAATATTGTCATGATGCTTTTAATTAAATAGGTTAATATTTCCCTTTGCATATTAGAAGTAATTATGATTTTTATCTTAAGAATAGAGTTCACTTGTTGAATAGTTTTTATTAGTTACCTGTTGATTAGTTTTGATTAGTTTACTTGCTGAATAAGTTTTAATAGGTTAGTTGCTTGATTGTTTACTTTCTTACTTGTTGTTTCTCATTGTAGAGCGATTAGATTAATTTGTTGTTGCTATTTCTCATCAAGTTGAATAGATTAAATATATGACTTGCTTTTTCTCATTAGATTAAATAGGTTAACTTGTTCAAAGTAGGGTTTTCATTTTCTTCTTTAGGAACAATCCATCGATCCATTGTTTCAAAGTTTCTTAGGGTAAATAGTTCAAGTTCCTTGATAGGGTTTGCTCATTGATAATATTTTCTTAAGTAGATTAACCCTCAGATATATCGTCTCCTTAGTTAGATTATATTTCCTCTAGATTTTCTTCCTTGGAACATATAGTGCTACAACTCTAAGTTTACTTACCCCAGGTTGACAATTTAATTGAGGGATTTAGTGCATATAGAACACCCATCACTTGCCGACACTTGAGTTCATGATTTTCTTGCTGACACAGAGAAGTTTTTGTTCTTTTATTTCCGACACACAGGAGAGTTTGTGCTCATATTGTAGACACATAGATGAGCTTGTGCTTTTCTTGGTGACACATAGGAGAGTTCGTGCTCATCTTGCCAATACATAGGAGAGTTTGTGCTCATCTTTCTGACACATGAGTTCTTGCTTTTCTTTTTCGACACATACGTTCGTGCTTTCTTTCCAACACATAAGAGAGTTTGTGCTCATTTCAATGATACATAGGAGAGTTCATGCTCATCTTGTTGACACATGATTTCGTTCTTTTCTTGTCGACACATGTAATACTTCGATTTTTATTCCCCATATTAAATAATGTATTTTGTTAATTGATGAAAGGATGGAGTGCCCAACCAATTAAAAGAGGCCAGGGTGCCTAGGAAATGTAATTTTTATCATTATTAATAATAAAATACATCATTGGTTGATCACCAGACATGGAAAAGAGTTATAGGGGACTATGATTCCACAAGAGAGGGGGCTTGAGGGGCTAAGTATTTATTTTATGTTTTATTTACCCATTTTGTTTTAATGGATAATATCAGTTACATGACCTTCTTGTTGATACTGAAAGGGGGGTGAATCAGTATCAAGTGCAATTTAAAACCTTTTTCAACTTATACTTAAACCATTCAACTATATCCAACGAGAAATGAACAATAGTATAAGAGTTACACCAATACACCATAATACACCATGCACAATATATGAGAAATAATCAATAGTTTATTGTTCAAGGGAAGTAATGACTTCCAAAGGTAGCTACAACTTCCAAATGTAGAGGGAGGGATAAAACTCCAAGAGGAAGATACAATCCTCCAATATCAATAGAGAGTTGAAATCTCCATCCTTTCCCCTTCCTTCCACCCAAGAATATATGAGAGATAATAAAACTTTACGTTAAATCATCACCATCAACCAATCATCGCATAGAACCTGATAATGCTTCCTGAGACTTCTTCAATTTCTGCAATTATTCAATTCTTGAAGTACTTTGATCCTATAGATAATATTACTCAATGTATTCTTTGAAACTCCTCCAATTTTCACTCCTTGAATCCTCCCCAAAAAGAGGTTATAGAAAGAATGGTAGACTTTATTAAATTCTGGTCTGTTCAGAAGACCCAACTTGTACAGCATGCCCCATGCTCAATATTTAACATCTGATTCTGAAACTGACGCACACGAAAATAAAGTCCGTACACTTTCCAATGGATGTAGTCCCACTTCATTTGGATTTTGTATGAAAACGTTATGACTATTTTACCCAGAACACCTTTTTATTGACTAGCTTCAAGACTGGTCACAAACCCTATCTTCCATAGAGTGCATCTCCATAATTATAGTGATTCAAGAGCTGAAATTTTTACTAGAGGTAACTTGATATGTCTTCTCAATACCATAGTGATTTAACCATCTGAATCACTCTAGAAAAAATGTTATAGAAAAAATGGTAAGATGACCTGAAAAATAACATACCTTAGAACACATCACCAAAAGACTTCATCCTCCCTTCAAATCCAGCCTTCTTATCTTCTTATTACCTCTGGAATTTGACTTGTATCAAATGAATGTATAATGATGTTTATTTATACCATTTATGTCACTTCCTTTTAACATTAGGGCCGACCTGACACTTTCTTATTTTGTAATTCTTTTCTTTAATTATTTTCAGGGCCTACATGTACTTCTT
>ML784493.1:620265-636320 GCA_009831015.1 Picea engelmannii
TTCAATTTTTTAAGATTCTCATCTTCTTGTTGAATCATTTCTACTTTATGATTTTATTCTTCTTCATTGTCATCTCTTTCAATCCTTGGATGAGGACATTCAAATTCAACATGTCCTACTCCTTCACAATTAAAGAAAAATAACTGACCTCTATTTTCTTCTTTGAAATCCAAGATATTGTAATTTTCTTCAACTTCTTCTTCTTCTTCTGCTTCTTCCCTTGCATAAAGGTCTTGTAGATTATCCCAAAGATCTTTTTCTAATACACATGATCTCATCTTGGATTTCATTGAATCTGTCAATCCATCCAGGATGGTACCTATTGCTAGTTTGTTGCTCCTTTTTGCTTCCTTCTGAGCTGCAGTCTTTGGTTTTTTCAAAGAATTATATCCTGAAGCAACTGAGAACCAAACATATGCCCCAAGAGCTTTCAATTAAGTTTCCATTCTATTTTTCCAGTATTCAAAATTGCTTTCATCAAATGGTGGAATCCCATTTAGAATGTTGTCTTCCATTTCTGCATAGGATATTCCTTCCAATGGTTAAACAGTATTGAAGGTAACCCGCTCTAATTCCAATTGTTGATATTGAGAGGGGGGTGAATCAGTATCAAGTACAATTTAAAACCTTTTTCAACTTATACTTAAACCATTCAACTATATCCAATGAGCAATGAAAAATAGTATAAGAGTTACACCAATACACCATAATACACCATGCACAATATTGAGAAATAATCAATAGTTTATTGTTTAAGGGAAGTAATGACTTCCAAAGGTAGCTATAGCTTCCAAATGTAGAGGGGGGGATAAACCTCCAAGAGGAAGATACAATCATCCAATATCAAGGGAGAGTTGAACTCTCCATCCTTTCCCCTTCCTTCCACCCAAGAATATATGAGAGATAATAAAACTTTACATTAAATCATCACCATCAATCAATCATCGCATAGAACCTGATAATGCTTCCTGAGACTTCTTCAATTTATGCAATTCTTCAATTCTTGGAGTACTTGATCCTGTAGATAATATTACTCAATGTATTCTTTGAAACTTCTCCAATTTTCACTCCTTGAATCCTCCCCAAAAAGAGGTTATAAAAAGAATGGTAGACTTTATTCAATTTTGGTCTGTTCAGAAGACCCAACTTGTACAGCATGCCTCGCGCTCAATATTTAACATCTGATTATGAAAATCACAAAAATGAAACTACATTTTGTACGATTTAAAATGGAAGTGGTCCCACTTCATTTGGATTCTGTATGAAAAAGTTACGACTGTTTTACCCGGAACACCTGTTTATTGACTAGCTTTAGGAGTGGTCACAAACCTTATCTTCCATAGAGTGTATCTCCATAATTATAGCGAATAAAGAGATGAAATTTTTATCAGAGGTACCTTGATATGTCTTCTCAATATCATAGTGATTTCACCATCTGAATCGTTCTAGAAAAAAAGTTATGGCAAAAATGGTAAGATGGCCTGAAAATAACATACCTTAGAACACATCACCAAAAGACTTCATCCTCCCTTGAAATTCGAACTTCTTATCTTCTTATTACCTCTGAAATTCGACTTGTATCAAATGAATGTATAATGATGTTTATTTATACCATTTATGTCACTTCCTTTTAACATTAGGGCCGACCTGACACTTTCTTATTTTGTAATTCTTTTCTTTAATTATTTTCAGGGCCTACATGTACTTCCTTCTTCAATTCACTTTATCATCTTCAAAAATTCATTTCTCCTAAACCATGAGGATCCACGTGACGTGCCACATACCACTGGAAATAGCATGATGTATACTATCCATTCATGGGTGTTGTATATGCATGTGCATTGTCCTTCATGTCCAAATACCTTTATCAATCTTGCGGTCCAAAACCCATGACTAGGGTTGACATCAATGACAACAACCAATATTCCAACACTTCTTGGGGGAAGGCCATGTGGTTCTTTAATTCCATGAAATATATAAACCCATCTTTGGAATGTTTGGGGGGTTCATACCTTTCATTATTTTCTCTTTCTCCATTCACTCTTTTACCACTCCTAATTCCTCATTCATTTAGATCTTGGCTTGGGAAAGAAAAATGAATTGTTGGAGAGGATCCATTGTTTTATTGGTTATTATTATTGCTGGTGTATTCTATCCATGAATTGATTCCTACATGTCTAATATGCATTGCCATGTGTTAATTCTTTCTCATATCTATGAATCCTAAGAGTCCCACCATGGATATTATCGACCAGATGCATTGGATCCCTAGAAGGAGGTGGAAAACCTGAGGGACTACATGGAAGAGAAGGGGTCCCATTCTCTTGGATTGTGCATAATGGAGAGAAGAGGGTTGGTGTACTTGGGATTTTTGTGTGTTGAGAAGCCTGTGAGAGCTTGAGAGATGATTGATTTGGGATGCTGAGTGACACCCTGAACCATCCTTGCGGATTCATATCCCTGGCTCAGGGGTGACATTGTTGTTGAGACTTGGAACAACAATGTCTATGGTTGGGTAGAACATCCTTGGTCTACAGTCAGTTGGTGATTTGTTTCATTAAAGATAAGTCTTCAATGACATGGTTTCATTTACATGTATATTTATTTCTGCTATGTATTAATTATTGTCTTTGAGATTCATGTTTATAATATGCATTCTTACTGGTTATTGTTGTGTATGGAATTATTTTCATTTTTTTTATGTTGTAGCATGCATCTTGATCTTTGCATGTGAATATTTCATGCCTCTTTGTTAATTAAAAAAATATTAGAAATTGAAATCAATTCAGAAGTGAGTTCTAAAGTAGTGTGGCTAGCATGTGGGTGGCTGGGTACATTACAGATTGGTATCAGATCGTTTGGTTCAACAACGGACTAGTATGGGTTAGAAATAGCATGAATTTGAAAAATTTGTTGCTACAAATTTTTCTGTGACTAATTTGGGGGGGAAACAGAGAAGAATAGAAGTGAAATCCCCAAATTTTGAGAAGATTTCAAATTTTAGTGCTTCAAAGAAGTTAAAGAATTAATTTATGGTGTTGATTTGCAGTTGCAGAGTTGAATTCAGTTTTGGAAGTCAAATTCCTATGATTTTCATGATGACTATGCAGTTTTATGGTTTGATGGTCCATATTAACTCGACCTAGAGAATCAGCAGTCAAGATTCAATCATAGAGGTTCGAGAAAGGCATTCCTGATAGGTCTTCGAAAAGGAGGGTTCAAAAATACCTTAGAGGCAAGCATGGAGTTGATTATGAAGGGAGGAGTTTGATGACATGAGCCTAAAATAGAAAGGATCTTCAGATCAATCAGATCCATTACCAGTCATAGATATGTTGAATGGATGGATTCAAAAGGTATGAATTTAGACATAAGTTTGAAGTCTGAACAAGGGAAGATCGACGGTAGAATCCCAAAAGAATGAGAGACATTAGATCAATCAGGATAATTACCAGCCATTATATTTAACATAAATGTTCTTTCAAAAAGGTATTTTCAGAAGATCTCATTCAAAAAAAAAAAATCGATGAAGTCAGTCCAACCTAGGTAACCAATGTGCAACTTTGGATCCTGAAATGATTGTGGTCGTTGATCGACATGATTGTTGATTGTACGATCTATTGGATGATAATGTTATCTTATAAGGGATGGGGTTTAAGGATATTTCCATGTGGTATCCGAGTGATATTTCTCGGAAGGAGGCTATTGGAAGGCTTGTTTGAAAAGGGTTTTGGTGGGTCAGTCCGATAGGCTATCGGGGCCCAGTTTTTGGAAAGGTCAAGGAGAATGGTAAGTTGCATTATCCGGCAAAGGGTTTCTTATGAATAGAGTATGATAGTGTTTTGTATTTTGGATATCGGATAGATCCACATATCTTATCAATCAAATGTTCCAATGGGTGAAGTTCGATAGATCCAGTCCGACAAAGTTTCAGACTGCGATTTTTTAGAGAGTTCACGTATCTAGCAAGTTGTGGTTTTGTATGGAGGTTTCATGACAAGATTATTTTGATAGTGTTTCAGAATACATATTTTCTGAAGAATATCAAAGGTCCATATATCTTCCGATTTGAGATCGACAGTGCAAATTTCGCTATAGGAAAAACTGCTCCACGATTAAAAAATAAAATAAAAATGAAGTGTGGAGCCATTTTCTTATTTTGGCTAGAACTGGATCATATTAAGTCATATTTGGATGAAAATTATGGTTTTTTTCCGTAGAGATGATCTCTACAAAAGTACCATAGAGGTTGATTGTCCATTTATGCTTGGATTTTTCAAAACTGGTGAAATAGTGGATTTTAAAGATTTGGGTCCAAAGCATTGACAGAGGTCCATATTAAGTTGAAATTCATGAAGAGATTCAAAAAAACAAACACAAAAATAACCCATGAAGGAACTGAATAAATCCCAAGGGGATTGGAATGAGGATGCTAAAATAGACCAAAATCCATTATTCCAGACTACATTTGTGGGATTTTTGAGATTTTTGGAGGAGGAAAAGTGATCCCAGATCACAAAACTGAACATTTGTATTTACTCAAAATTTTATATACTCATTAAAATGAACAACTTTGGTTTGTTAAAAAATTTCTAGAAGTGCAAATATTGAGAGATAGTCTATTTTGCCAAAAAGTCAGGAAAAAGGGGTAAAAAAGGGCAAAATGATTATTTCCAGATTGCTACAGTTTTTTACTGGAGCATCACATTGAAAATATGAAAGTTGTTATGCATTCCTTGTCATTTTTTTTTGTCTATTCCTCATATAAATATTTTACATAGTTCTTGAAAAATTTTCTTCTGCAGTCAACTGAAGTTGGCATTTCAATAAAATTTCACCAGTGGAGAAAGTGCACAAATGGGGTGAAAGTGGATTTTTCAGGAAGCCATAACTTCCAGTTCATAAATCAGATTAGGGAAAGAGTATATTGGTTGGAAATATTATTCAGAGGATAATGACCTGGAATTTTTAGAATTTAGAGAATTGTGATATAAATATTCATAAATTGAGTAGAAAAAACGACTTGTAGCATTAATTGACATATTTTTATGATATGCATATTTCTAACAAAAATGGTTGATTTCAAATTTTGCAGAATTAGGGGGTATAAACATATCATTTCAATATAAGAATTCATATTCAAGAAATGGAATAAGGAGAGGGAGCCTTTAGTCATGATAAAGAGGCCAAAGGATAAAATATTAGTGTTGGTAATGCAGAGACATAATCAAATGGACACAAGAGAAAAGTGGATAAAGAAACATTAATAGAGACTGTGAGAATACTAAGAATAGAAGTACAGAGCTACAAATCATACAATGAGAGGCTAATAGGAGAAAAAAATTTGATAAATTCTCAAGTGATGGAAATCCTAAATTAGTTGCAGAGGCAAACAAAGAATGGATCAAACTCAAGATAGTAGGGAGAGGGCAAATATCATGAAAGAAGAGATAACCACATAAGAGATAGTTATTCAATAAGTGATAGAATAACTCATAAACATCACTCACCTCACTCAACAAGGAAATTTTATGCATCTGAAGATTCCATAAGTAGTCGAGAGGTTTCTCCTGTTAGGCAGAAAAAAAAGACATGAATTTGACAGTTTGCAAGGAGAGTCGAGGAAGATTAAGTCACCATACTTTGATGGTGAAAGAGAAAGGTAAGATGATGTTGAAGCATGGCTTCTTAGACTCAGGAGGTATTTTCAATTGCATAACTAATCATCATACCTATAATCCATAATTTCCACTTACCATCTACATGGAGAAATTGCTATGTACTAGGATCAACTTAAGCAAGTTGAGCATATAAATGAGATCAGGATCACTTGGAAGCAATTCAAGTGGTATTTTCCAAAGTAGTAAATTTCAGAGAACTTCTATGAGAAGAAAATATAGGAGTTCATTGAACTCAGGCTTGGAATAATGACCATGGAAGAGTATGAAAATAAGTTCTTGGGACTGCTAAAGTATGTGGGGTTTATAAAAGATGAGAAGGTAAAAATACAAAGGTTTTTGAGTGGACTTCCTTCATTTTATAAGAGAAGATTCAATATGATGAGCCCAAGACATTGACTAAGAACATCAGGAAGGATAAGTACCTATATGAGCAAGGAAAGGGTAGAGATTCTATGCATAAATCTTGGAAGGATAAGAAGAAAGAGAAGTCTAATTAGAGAAAGAAAGGATTCAACATCATTTCAATAGAAATATTCCAAATAAAAATCAGCAATACCAACCTACTAAGGATGAATCCAAGAGATAAGACTCAGGAAAAATGGGGAGACCACCAATCCCATGTTGTGGATGCAAATAAGATCACCTGTACAAGGATTTCCCTCACAGAAAAGACAAAGTGAAGACCATGGAAAACATATAAGAGGATACAACCGTAGACTACATGGGAAGATTATATGTAGCCTTAGAAGATAGACAAGTAGAGTACCAATCCAATATGATCGAGGTGGAAAGTAATATCATTAATCATCATGTCACTATTTTAATTAATTCAAGAGAAATCCATTTTTGCATTGATCCTAAAATAGTGGATAGATTACATTTGAAGAGAGTAATCTTGAAAAATCAAGTTTGGTTCATCTATCCACTAGAACCAAAAGAAAGATCAATGATATGGTCAGAGATTGTTCCATAAGTCATAATGGAGTCAATAATAATGTCAATTTAAATATTATACCATTGGGACCTTCTAATGTTCTAATTATAATAGATTGGTTGGAAAAGCATCATGTTGTCCTAGATTTTCATAGCAAGACATTTACATGTCTTGATGAAGAAGGAAAACATAGCACTGTGAAAGGAATTCCAGGACCCATTTCTATAAGGGATATTTCATCCTTACAACTGAAGAGATGTTTCAGAAAAGGATGTCAATTGTATGAAACCCATGTGGAGGACCCAGAAAATACAAAATGGCCAAGACTTCAATATTTTTTTGTACTGCAAGAGTTTGAATATGTATTCCAAGAAATACCAGGGTTTCCACCAAAGAGGGAGATATATTTCTCTATTGATTTAGTACTAGGAGCTTCCCCAATATCAAAAACACCTTACATAATGAGTACACCAAAATTAAAATAATTGCAAATGCAACTGGAAGAATTGTTGAAAAAAGGGTACATACGTCCAAGTGTTTCACCTTGGGGAGCACCAATACTCTTTGTCAAAAAGAGGGATGGAAAATTGAAGTTGTGTATTGACTTTAGAAAACTGAATAAAACCATTGTAAAGAACAAATACCCTCTACCCATAATTGATTACCTCTTTGATCAGCTAAGAGGGGAAATATATATTTTAAAATATAGACTTGAAATCAAGATACCATCAAGTAAGAATCAAGGAAGAAGACATCAATAAGACAACCTTTAGAACTAGGTATGGGAATTATGAATTTGTAGTGGTGCCATTTGGACTGTCCAATGCACCAACTATCTTTATGTGCTTAATGAATTGAATATTCAAACATTATTTGGATAAGTTTGTCATAGTATTATGGATGACATACTTATCTATTGAAAGTCATAGGAAGAGCATGAACATCACCTAAGATTGGTATTGCAAGTGCTAATGGAACATTAGTTGTATGCCAAGCTTAGCAAGTGTTCTTTTTACCAAGAAAACATCCATTACTTGGGACACATTATTTTAGAACAAGGCATAGCAGTGGATCCATAGAATATTGAATCCATTAGAGGATGGCCAACACCCATGAATGTTTTAGAAGTTGGATCTTTTATGGAATTAGCTGGTTACTACAAAATATTTATAGCAAGGTTCTCTAATATTGATCATCCCATCACTTATTTGAAACAAAAGGGAATTAAATTTGAATGGAGAGCTGAGTGTGAAGAGAACTTTAATTTGTTGAAATAATTACTTACTAGTGCACCTATTTTAAATATTGCTGACACAAATGAAAGTTTTGTGGTATGTACAAATTCATGCAAGGAAGGACTTGGTGGATTCCTCACTCAAAATGGACATGTCATTGGTTATGAGTCCAGAAATATTAAAGAACATGAGAGGCTATGCCACACATGACTTGGAACTTTCTTCCATTGATCATGCATTGAGTATGTGGAGGCATTATCTCATGGGAAAGAGTTTTGAATTAAGAACATACCATAGTGGTCTAAAATATGTTTTTGAACAACTAATTTTGAATGTCAGGCAAACGAGATGGATGGAATTTTTAAGTGAGTATGATTTTTAAATCAAGCATATCAAAGGAAAAGAAAATGAAGTTGATGATGCACTTAGTATATGAGTACATCTCATGCATTATACAACCATTAGTATGCATCAATCAGATTTAAAGAGAAGAATTTTAGATGTTGTTGTTATAGATCAACATTACCTACAGGGAAAAGAAAGTTTACAGGAAGAAAATATACAACAGAAAATTTAATAATATGAGATAAAGGAATATGGATTACTTATGCATAAAAATAGAATTTGTGTTCCTTGTTTCAGAGAACTTAGGAATTTGGTATTAAAAGAAATGTATAATGTTTTGTATGTCGGACATCTCATTTACCAGAAAACAATTGCAAAAGTAAGAATACAATTATTTTATCTAGGAATGAAGAAAGATTTTGTCGACTACATTGTCAGATGCATGGAATGTCAGAGAGTGAAGGATGAGCATATACACCCAACAAGTTTGCTACAACCATTACCAATTTCATAGAAGAAATGGGAAGTGGTAACCATTGATTTTATAACTAAATTTCCTAGGACAACAAGGAAACATGATTCAATAATGGTAGTGGTTGATAAATTGACAAAGGATTTTCATTTTGTTCCTATAAAAATGACTCATACAACATATAATATTGCACAAATTTACATGAGGGAAATTGCTAGGTTGCATGGGATACCTAAGGCAATTGTTTCAAACACGGATACAAATTTTAATTCAAATATCTGGTGGGGATTGTTTAAAGGATTTGGTACAAATATGGAATTTAGCATAGCATTCTATCCACAGTCAGATGGGTAGACATAGAGATTCAACCAAGTAATTGAAGACATGTTGAGAATGTATGTGATGGATAAGCCATCTATGTGGGAAGATTACTTATACTTGGTTGAGTTTGTCTATAATAATGGGTATCAAGCTTCATTGAAAATGATCCCATTCGAAGATTTGTATGGTAGGAAATGCAATACTCCAGTGAGTTGGGAAAACCCAATAGACATAGTAGTACTTGGGCCATAATTGCTTAAGAATATGGAAGACCAGATGGTTAGAATTAAGAAAAATTTAAAGATAGCTCAAGATAGAAAAAACGTTATGTAGATAAGAGGAAGACATATAGAGAATTTAAAGTGGGGGAGCATGTGCTTTTGAAAGTGAAGCCCAAGAATATCTCATTGAAGTTATGTAGTTGTACAAAGATATCGGTCAGATTTTTTGGTCCATTAGAGATATTGGACAAAATAGGGCCAGTTGTGTGCATGCTTGCATTGCCTACTTCCATGAATGTGCATAATTTATTTCATGTCTCTTTGCTGAAAACATATGTACATGATCCTAACCATGTTATTGATTGTCATTTGATTTAGGTAGACCTAGAGGGACACTTTCAGGTCTAGCTAGTGGGCATATTGGACAAAAAATTCAAAATGCTTTGGAATCGAGTTATAGATCTAATAAAAGTTCAATGGACCTGCTATGGTCCCGAAGATTCTACTTGGGAACATGAATATTCCATGCGATCAGAGTACCTACAATGTTTTGAATAAATTTTGAAATTTTGATTTTTTTTTATATGCACCGAGGAAAGTGCCAAAATAAGGGTGAGGGGAATGTAATACCCTAGTTTCGATTCCCCATATTAAATAATGTATTTTGTTAATTGATGAAAGGCCAGAGTGCCCAAACAATTAAAAGACTCTAGCATGCCTAAGAAATGTAATTTTTTCATCATAATTAATAATAAATTACATCGTTGATTGCTAGACAGACAAGGACAGGAGTTATAGGGAGATAATGATTCCACAAGAGAGGGGGATTGAGGGGATACCTATTTATTTTATATTTTTTTTACCCATTTTTTTAATGAATAATATCCATTACATGAGCTTCTTGGGGGAAGGACATGTGGTTCTTTAATTCCAAAAAATATATAAACCAATCTTTGGGATGTTTGGGGTGTTCACAACTTTCATTCTTTTCTCTCTCTCCATTCACTCTTTCACCATTCCTCATTCCTCATTCATTTTGATCTTGGATTGGGAAAGAAAAAAAAAATTGTTGGAGAGGAGCCATTATTTTGTTGGATGTAATGACCACTGGTGTATTCCAACCATGAATTAATTCATGTATGCCTGAGATGTATTGGCATGTGTCAATTTTTTCTCACAACTATGAATCTTGAGATTCCCAACATAGACATTCTTGAATAGATGCATTGGATGCCTAGAAGGAGGTGGAAATCCTGAGTGATTGCATGGAAGAGAAGGGGGACCATTGTCTTGGGTTGTGCAGGCTACATAGAAGAGAGATGGTGTACTTGGGATTGTTGTGTGTTGAGAATCATATGAGAGCTTGAGTGTTGAATAGTTTGGGAATTTGTGTGACACCCTGGAACCATCCTTGTGGATTCATAGCCCTTACTCGGGGGTGACATTTCTCTTGAGACTTAGAGCAATAGTGTCTATTGTTGGGTGGAACATCCTTGGTCTACATTCAATTGGTGACTCTTTTAAATAAAGATAAGTCCTCTTTGTCATGGTTTCATTTACATGTATATTGATTTCCATTGTGTATTAATTGTTATCTATGATATTCATGTTTATAATATGCATGCTTGTTGGTTATTATTTTTTATGGAATTATATTTACTTCATCTATGTTGTAGCATGAATCTTGATATCTACATGTGAATATTCCATGCCTCTTTGTTAATTAAAAATTTATAAAAATTCGAAATCAGTTCAGAAGTGAGTTTTGGAGTAGTGTGACTAGACTGTGGGTGGTTGGGTACATTACAACACATAGGAGAATTTGTGCTCAACTGGCCAACACATAGATTATTTCATGTTTCTCTTACTAACACATAGGGGAGTTCATTCTTGTCTTGTCGACATAGGGATAGGACCCTGCAAAACCGTCTTTCGTATTTTGATAGTAAAATTTGACCTTGATACATGTTTTGCACATTCCTTATACCCTTGGAAAGGTATTTTTGAGATATACAACTTCACAACTATATGATTTCATATATTCCTCACTAATTGTTCACATTTTTAGAATTAATATCTGTCACATTGGAAAAATCCCTAGAGAACATAATACTTCAACCAAGAGCAGAGGAACTAGGAACAAAACCTAGGGAAGCATATATGAACTCTCACTTAGATAATGTTTGAATGTGTGGTTTTGAAAGTTTATTTCAATATTATTCTATGGTCACTCATATATTTCATGTCGAATGATGTCAGTTACCAATGATAAAGGAAGATCATACTCAACAATTTAGAGCAGTGACATGGGAGGTGGGAAAACCATGAAGTCACAATAGCTACACATCAAATCAATCTACTAGTATGTTGCAGTACACTTGCAAATATGATCTACCGCCGAGGATAATGGAGCACCAAAAACTGTCGGAAGATTTGTTGTTGTCATTGATGTCAACCCTAGTCATTGGTTTTGGACTGTAAGAATGATGAAGGTCTTTGGACATGAAGAACAATGTACATGAAAAAACAAAACCCATGGATGGATAGTATACATCATGTTGTTTCTGGTGGTAGGTGGCACATCACGTGGATCCTCATGGTTGAGGAGAAATGAATTTTTGAAGATGACAAAGTGAATTGAAGAAGGAAGTACATGTAGGCCCTGAAGATAATTAAAGAAAAGAATTACAAAAAAAGAAAGTGTTAGGTCAGCCCTAATGTTAAAAGGAAGTGACATAAATGGTATAAATACATATCATTATACATTCATTTGACACAGAAGTCAAATTTCATAGGAAATCAGAAGTAAAGAAGGACAAAATTCAAGGGAGGATGAAGTATCAACAATTGGTATTAGAGTGGGTTACCTTCAGTACAGTTTAACCACTGGAAGGAAGATCCTAATAAGAAATGGAAGACAAAATTCCAAATGGGATTTCACCATTTGATGGAAGAAATTTTGAATATTGGAGTAATAGAATGGAAACTTACTTGAAATCTCTTGGGGAAGATGTTTGTTTCTCAGTTGCTTCAGGATACAATTCTTTGAAGAAACCAAAGACTGTAGATCATAAGGAAGAAAAAAGGAACAACAAATTGGAAATAGATACCATCCTGGATGGATTGACAAATTCAGTGAAATCCAAGGTGGGATCATGTGCATCATCAAAAGATATTTGGGACAATCTACAATACCTTTATGCAAGGACAGAAGTAGTAGAAGAAGAAGAAGTTGAATCAAATTACAACATCTTAGATTTCAAAAAAACAAATAGAGGTCAGTTATTTTTCTTTAATTGTGAAGGAGTAGGACATGTTGAATTTGAATGTCCTCATCCAAGGATTGAAAGAAATGACATTGAAGAAGAAAATTCCAATGAAGAAGAAGAAAATCATGAAGCATTACCCTTGCAAATACGATCTACCGTCGAGGATAATGGAGCAACAAAAACTGTTGGAAGATTGGTTGTTGTCATTGATGTCAACCCTAGTAATTGGTTTTGGACTGGAAGATTGATGAAGGTATTTGGACATGAAGAAAAATGTACATGCAAAAACAAAACCCATGGATGGATAGTATGCATCATGTTCTTTCTGGTGGTAGGTAGTACATCATGTGCATCCTCATGGTTGAGGAGAAATGAATTTTTGAAGATGACAAAGTGAATTGAAGAAGGAAGTACATGTAGGCCCTGCAGATAATTAAAGAAAATAATTACAAAATAAGAAAGTGTTAGGTTGGCCCTAATGTTAAAATGAAGTGACATAAATGGTATAAATACATATCATTATACATTCATTTGACACACAAGTCGAATTTCAGAGGAAATCAGAAGTAAAGAAGGACAGATTTTAAGGGAGGATGAAGTCTTTTGGTGATGTGTTCTACATATCAACAAAAACAACAATAGTTGTCACCATAGTATAGGAACAACGAAATGGAATCAAACTCAAATAGTCAAAGAAGAATTCTGAATCCCATGATGGTTGAATATCAAACTTGGAGGGAGAAGAGTTTCCCAATGTCAAGACCAATAATCATCATGGGTGAGGTGCACTATAGACAAAATCTATGATGGCCCACTAGCACTAAAAGACAAATTTGAAATGTAACTGCATATAATAAATTAAATTATAAACATTTTTTTCCTCTTTTTTCTCTCATCATTACAAAGAGGATAATGACAAAATTTTGCAAATGAAAGGTTATGGGGGGGAGGAAGAAGTCCAAGATTCAATTTGAATATCAATAAATATGGGAATTGTATCCGAGTAAAGAGATTTTTGGTTCTTGGAGATTTTGTTAGGGACCTAACCCCTCACATATATAGAATAATATATTTTCCATGTAATAAAGGTTGACATTAGTTAATAAGGCCTATTTAATAAATATGAACAAGTCAATATAATAATACCTAATAGAAGCTTCTGGTTCTAGAAACATATTCATCCATAATGTTCTTTAGAATATAATTATAAGTATAAATAAGAGTAGGAGGCATGAGAAATATTTCTCTTGTGAATTATTGTAATAGAGCACTACTCTACTAGAGGTTTCCCCCTCTAAGAGGTAAGTGAACATTTCTCCCATTTCAATAAAGGTATAATTTTGGTGTGTTATTCTCTACAATTTTTTATTATGTTGGTAATTTCCATTATATTCCTATTTATGCCTAATATCACATAACTAGGTACATAACAAGTGGTATCAAAGCACTTTCCTTGGTAGAAATTGTGGTTTAATTTTTTTTCTAGGGTAGAGATGTGTTATGGCATCTTTAAACTATAGTGATCTATCTTTCAGTGCATAAATCCATGGTCGGGGAAGCATACACGTAGGAAATACAAGAGGTTCTTAAGCTCACATTGTTGGACACCCTTGTAACCCATGTTGGTATCCCTTTGAGTGATAGTGTATCAGAAAACAGATGTGTATGAACTTTCTCTTCCAAGTACCTCTAGTATATCAAGAGCTCCCCTAGGTATCCTGAAACTAGCCATAAAACAATCGATCAACTACTTGATTGTTATAGTTCCATTGAGAATGAAACTCATGAATATACTCTCTAGTACCTAGGTAATTGGGTAGTATGGATAAGGGCACAGTCTAGCTTCGTGTTGGTGTGCAGTGGGAAGACCCAATGCTCAATATGAATTCACTGACAAAATCCTCATATACTGGCCCTTTCGGCATCACCCACAAGCAGGTGAAGTCTTACCTGAGGTATCTATGGGAACTACAGGAACTACATTTATGCAATGATGAAGGGATGGGAGGCAATTGTTGGGAAGGAAATGTTGGATAGAGATTCAAGAAGAGGCGAGGTACATAGAAAATGCGTAGGATCAAGAAGATCAAGAAGACCAAAAAGAAGAGAGAGGAAAGAGAAGAATATAGGGGACATGAAGAAACAACTAGTGCAAAATCTGGGAAAACCAGTTGAGCATGAACTGTATCCAAATCATAATGAGTTATCTCTAGCCAAACATGAGTGGTAGCCAAAGAATTATGAGCAAGAAAGAAAACCTGAGAAAAAAGGACGAAATATGTAAAAGATCGGGGAAGTTCAAGAAAAAGAGACCAAAATAATTATGAGTGGTTGTTGCGACTATATGATATTCTGTGTGTAAGGAAACCATCAATGTAAGCATGGGAGTGTACATTGAACACATATTATAGTGCATAGAATAAGAATAATTCCATAACTTTAAAAAAGAAGAAAATATTTTGTGGACGTAACCCAGGAGGGGGTGAACCACGGTAACTATGTGTCTAATTATGATTTCAAATGGTTATTCATGTATGTACTATGTTAATTCATGTCTGTATTGTGATAATTCCTTCCTTTACTATGGATGAATTCTTATCTTTGATGTTATTGTTGATAGATTCATGTGCAATAAATTTAATTGGATGTTTAATAATTAAATGGCATGAATATATACTGATAGGAATATAGAATTAAGTAACAGTGTTAGGTTAACTAGGATCTAGTGCACAAAATGATCCTTTAGGTATGACAAAGCGTGACTCCTTTATTTCTCTCACTGTTGCAGAATCTTGGTTCCTGGAGTCCCCATAAAGATACCTCGAGTTAGACTTCACATGTGTGGAGTTGATGCTGAAAGGGTAGGTATATGTAGGTTTTTTTTGGACTAATGACCTTGAACCCAAGGTCTTGAACCTACCCACACATGCACCAACAAATGGTTTCGTTGACGAAAAACGGAATATGAAAGTGAGGGAATGTTTTGGAGACCAATGAGGAAGGAGATAACCAAGTCATTGGAACAAAAAGAACACGAATTTGCTCAGAAGTAGAATGAAAACCCTTATCTAAAGAATAATAAATGGCTACAAAGGTATGTTTATACAAACTTGCATGAGGTGTTTTTTGGTGAATTTCCTAATATTTTAGCAGAATGGATGGAAATATTTGTGGAAAATATTGGTAGACATAGAGTAGTTGTGCAAAAGAACCAGGCTCCTGAACTAGTGACAAAAATGGACTTAGTAGACAATAGGACGTCTTGTGTAGTGGAATTATGGATAGACAGTATATTGAGAGGATATGTAACAAAATTTTCCATAGAATGTACTCAGACTTACAGTGTTGTAGAAAGATTGTTAAGCCCTAATATTGGCTCATTACCACTTAATTGGGGCATATTAGATTAGTAATGTTATTTTATTTATGTCGGATTAGGCCATTATTTGTGATTTAGATTAGTAATGTTATTTTATTTATGTCGGCTTTAGGCCATTAAAACCTCCTAGTCTCCTATATATACCAAGGAGACATTTTCATTTTGAATCATCTTGGACTTGAACATTTAAGTGGGGTA
>ML784493.1:641538-667895 GCA_009831015.1 Picea engelmannii
TCATCTTGGACTTGAACATTTAAGTGGGGTAAAAGGAGGTTGCCCCCTCGAAGAGGCTTATTATCTGATATTATCTCTTTTTCAAGGTGTTGAGTACTTTTCTTGAGGTTTTTCTATGCTATATTGATGTTTGGTTCTTAACAAAGATACTTCTTTAAAGGTCTGCGAGGAAGATTCATAGCTACCTGGATAAAAATGTTCCTATGTGATAAATAAGTGATGAAAATGGAGTCAGATAGTTAAATCACTTTGCACACATGGAGGGATTAGGGTTTTCTAACCAGGAGCCGATCTGAGGGTAGGAAAATGGACAGAGGAAAGGGAGACTGAGAATGCAAGAGAAAGAGGAAGGGATATCAGAAGGAGAAGACGAATTTGGAGTCCTACGCAGTGGGAGAAGGTATAATAAGTTGAGAACTTCGTCTAGGGAGAGAGATTAGTGCAATAAGTACCCAAAACATTGTGAAAACATCCATATCATAGAAGTACAATAGACAGAGGAAGAAGAGGAAGATATCCAATAAAGTCTAGTCCGTGAAGAACCAATAAGTCCTTTCCAAGCTGAGTCCTAGATCGAAACCACAATCTCATGGGCATCACCTGAATCTGATACAACATTTGAATACATTTCTAGAGAACTTGTAATTAGTATAGGGAGTTAGAGAAACAACGTCCAGATAAATAGTAGAAGCACAGTTAAGAATAATTTACCAATATCACTAGGAAGGGGTCCTACACATAACAACATGGTAGGAGTAGATAATACATTAAGATTACCATAATTTAAAGCAATTGTATCATAAGACCTAGAAAAAAATCTATTCATATGTGAAACCATATGGATTGCAAAGAACGCGCACAATGATGGTGCAAATATCACGCAATTAGCAACAATTTTTAGAGGACGCAAGCCAACCTAGTACATGAAGCTCCAAATTACTACATCAACAGGTCAAACAAGTACATTATTAGAGATTACACAAGCATTATCAAAATATTTTAAGAAACCAAATTCTGAGTCACAGTACATTACTGAGCTTAAGGAGATCAAGAAAGTAGAGACTGAGTCAAATGGGAGTTTGATCAGAGGTTCAAAGATGTGATGGGGAGGTTAACATTTCAAATACCTGATCAACAACATAAAGAATGGTTCATTGCAGGCTTGTTACCTCACATCCACATTCCTTTAATAAAAAAAAAATGTTACATCATAGTCCAAGGCATTGGAAATTGCTATGAAATTGGAAGCTTCTCTGGTCGGAGACAACAATGGAATGGCGTAGATACACAACCAACTAGTCGAATTAACAATTCAATTGGCATAAATCACAAATGGGAAAGAGAAAAAAAAAACGTATGGGGCACTAAATGTAGGACTGAAGGTCACCACAAAGATTAATTTCCAACCTTTGTGCAGTACTTAACAGTCGGAGTTCCAAACCTGCTACCAAGAGGAGGATACTGCGAGATATACAAGAAATGGGGACATAACCCCCATGAGTGCCAACTATTAAAGAAACATTAGAGTACCCCAATAATATTATTTTATATATTTTGCAAATTAGTGGGACATGAAGACAAATATTGTCATGCATTTGATCTGATGAGGGAGAGCATGAAATACATGTACAAGATTCAGGAGGAGAATGTTGTGACAGAAGGAGGAGGGAAGTGTAATAACCAAATAGGATTTAATCAAGGAAATCAAGGAGGATTCAAAAGGGGTCGAGGTAGAATAAACTTTGGGAGAGTAGGAATAGGCCCCATAATATGCTATAATTGTAACTAACCAGGACACTTAGCACATGATTTCCAAACTCCCTACACAACATGCACTTATTGTTAGGCATTAGAACATGTGACAGAGGACTTCCAACAACTACTTGAAAAATGGTATGCCAAAGGGAATCAGAACCAGAACCTAAATATTCAAAAGATATATATTGAAATATGGGATGAAGAACCCAAAATAGTGTTCGTTATGCACAGAGGAACCTAAACAGGGGTGGATGCATCATGCAACCAATGAAAGGAAACTGGTTGAGCAGTGGGTAAAGAAATCGAAAGAGACTGTACAAAAATTTGACCCACAAGAAGAGAAGGACACCTATAAACAAGCAAGGAAAGAACTCTTGTGATAGGACTAGAAAACATCCACATTATCTACACCACGTAGGGGGGATATGCATCCCACTGAGGACTAGGTCATGACCAAAGGATCATTGGAGAAGGTAAGCACCTTAGGAAAATTTTTGAAATTTTTCCTAGAGTTGGTAGAAGATGAAAATAAATTGCATACATTATTCTCTATTATCGATCATTGTGCTCAAGGAAAGTCAGTCCTGACTGAAAAGAAAGTAGTGAACCAAATACTGTGCAAGAAAAGAACCAAAGGAGAATTTAGGTTCAATGCGCAGATTGGAGAATATGACATAGACAATGTGATCTTAGATTTAGGGTCCGATGTGAATGTGTTACCTAAGAAAACATGGGAGATGATGGGGAAACCAAAGTTAGCGTGGTCACTCATCTAATTGAGACTATAAAATCAGTAAAAAAGAGTCTCAATTGGTAGATTAACAAGAATACCTGTGAATATAGATGGAGTGTGCAGCATCACATATTTTGAAGTTATCAAGATTGTGGATGAAATCCAACCATGTCTAGTGTTAATGGGACTGGAATGGGCCTTCAATATCCAAGCCATTATCAATTTGAAAATATGAGAGATGATATTTTAAGTAGGAGACCTAAAAGTCACTACACCCTTAGACCTAAAAGAGTGAAGGAGGTACATAGAACCAACACAGGGTGATGAAATTGATCACCTGTGCAACATGACTGTAAGGATGGATGATTATGTTAACCCCATCATAGACAACACACTGATTTGGAGAAGCATCAGTTCATGTACACTAGACTTAGAAGTAGGTTTGGAAAACTGAAAGTAGAGGATGCATGAAGTCTCAACACAATGATGCACATACATGACCATATCAGTGCGGTGGATTGGAATAGAATTGTGCAACCTTCCTAAGTATGAAAAATTGTCAGACATAACAAAATACGTACAAAAATTTGAGGCACATATACCGGAGAAACAAAGGCTACTAGCACTAGACGTTGTATTGAAATCCACCCTTACAAGATGGTGGGCGACACACAAAGGAACCATCGAATATTGGAAACAATGTAGAAGACTAATATAGGTAAGATTTAATACCAAAGAGGAATACATGATGTAGAAATATATCAGGGAAGGAAACCCAACATACCATGTTGCACAGTGTGAAAAAGTGTGGAAATTGATCCCAAGGAAAGAATGGATGCACTAGTTTATACATACCCTGGATTCCATTCCAAAGAACTGCTACTTAGAACTGTAGATTCACAGATATACAAAAGAATGGGAGTACATAACTCAACAATTCTAGGTAACATTTACCTTTTCAGAATGAGTCAACCCTAATAAGTGCAGTGTTACAGGGGATTAAACAGAAAATCTTCACTAAAGAAGAAGCAATGGAAGTAATATCTGTATGCAACACACACGATGCCTTCATGACAGTTCACAAGTTATTGGAATGTTACAATTTGACGGAAGAAAATTAGGATGATGATGATCCTCACAATATCCAAGTACAAAAAAAAGAGGGAGAACGAATAATAGAGGATCCATATATGGAATCGGTAATATATGCATAGCCTGTCAAGACACACAAAGTTAATATTGGAATGGAGGAAGACCTTAAGTTTTCAAATATAGGGGATGAACGGGATGAGGAAACCACAGAAAAGATAGTAGATATACTTCACAAATATCAAGACTTATTTCCTACTATATTCCCATAGATGAAGGGGATAATGGGTGAGATAGAGGAGATGAGGATCCTATTGAAACCCGATTATAAACTAGTAAAATAGAGACCCTACAGATTGAATCCAATATATAAAGAAAAATTCAAGGAGGAAATAGATCGCATACTCAAAGAAAGAGTTATCAAACAGGTTGAGGAATCATAATGGATAAGTCCAGTAGTAGTCCAGGACAAGAAAACAAGGGGTATAAGAATCAATGTTGACTTGAGAAAATTGAACGATGCATGCTTGCACGATCCATTCCCAACAACATTTATAGACAAAGTATTGGAACATGTAGGTGGCCAAGAGGCCTATTCATTCACATATGGTTTTTTAGGATACCATTAGATTAGAATAGCATAGGAAGATAGACATAAGACTGTATTCACAATGGAATGGGGATTTTTTCAATACACAGTAATGCCATTTGGGTTAAAAAATTCCCCTGTGGTATTTTCCATAGTACTGGTTGTAGTGTTTAAGGAGTTCATTCACAAGTTTCTCGAAGTTTACTTGGATGACTGGACTATATTTATCCTATTATGAGATCATGTGGAATTGCTAATATTGATGTTGGATAAGTGTAGAAAACATCAAATATCCTTAAACCTAAATAAGTGTATTTTTTGTGCATTGTTTGGAATATTATTGGGACAGGTAGTATGAAAACAAGGCTTGATAGTTGATCCCACAAATATACATTTATTTTGGACATACAACCACCCACATCAATCAAACAACTACGCACAACATTGGGTCATACTAGGTATAACAGGGAATTTACCAAAGGACACGTGCATATTACAACCCCAATGGAAACATTGTTGAAAAAAGACGCAAAGTTCTAGTGGAATGACGATTTACAGAAAGGACTCGACACAATGAAACATAAGTTAGTAACTGCATCGATATTAATTTTCCATGATTGGAACAAGGATTTTCATGTACACATGGATGCATCATCAATAGAATTGGGCACAATCTTTTCACAGTGAGGTGATGGATAGATATATCATCCAATCACTTTTGAAAGTAGGAAACTATCAACAATGAAGAAAAATTATACCACAATAGAACGTGAGGGATTGGCTATGGTCTACTCATTGCAGAAGTTCAGACACTACTTACTAGGTTCACACTTTATTATGTACACAAATCATTATGCACTGAGATATATGGTCAACAAACCATTGTTGGCGGGGGATTTGTAGGTGGATCCTATTGTTCTAGGAGTACGACTTTGAAGTAGTAGTAAAACCAAGTAAACTTAATGTAGGAACAGATCACTTGTCACGCATTCTATCGATAGAAGAAGCAAGAAACCTGAATGATAGCTTTCCAAATGCACACTTATTATCCATTAATATGGTAGACAATTATTTTACAGATATTGTACATTTCCTAAGTACAAGAATGCCCCCTCAAACATGACAATTGCACAGAAAAAGAAGTTGGTATTAAAGGCTACGAACTGCTAACTAACTGCATCAATATGATATAAACTAGGAACATATGGAATACTATGAGACTACGTAGTCGAACATAAAATACCAACTATATTGGCAGAAGCATACGACAAGATAGAAGGAGGAAATTATGTAGGGAAATCCACTACATAGAAGGTATTATGCATAGGTTTATGGTGGCCTACACTCTACAAGGATGCAATGGAATAATTTAAAACATGTGATGGTTGTAAAAGGGTCTGAAAACCCTCTAGAAGGGACACGATGCCATTGAACCCACAAGTTATAGTAAAATTTTTTGATAAGTGGGCTATCAAATTCATTGGACCAATTAAACCACTAGCAAGAAGATCATGGGTGAGGTACATCATTATAGAAAAAAAATATCTAACTTGATGGGAGGAAGCCACGCTGGTTACGGATTGCAGCGTAGAAACTACCGCACACTTTTTGTTCGAAAACATAGTAACTCGAATCGGATGTCCTCGAACATTGATGAGTGATCAAATAACACACTTTATCAATAAAACCATAGCATCGTTGACCGAACAATTCCAAATCCACCACCAGAAGATTACACTGTACCACCCACATGATAATGTCATAGTGGAAGCATTCAACAAAGTCCTAGAGAATGAAATAACAAAAAATGCAACGTGGGAAGAGATTATTGGGACTTAAGAATCCTTTTGGTATTAT
The DNA here is from genome assembly GCA_009831015.1 of Picea engelmannii. NCBI lineage: Eukaryota > Viridiplantae > Streptophyta > Pinopsida > Pinales > Pinaceae > Picea > Picea engelmannii. The sequence continues at coordinate 647,565 of ML784493.1, forward strand.
GGATATACAAGAAAACCAAAAACAAGTTAATATGTGTTGGTTTAATTATGGTTGACTCAGGTTCCATCTACATGATTACCAACAACCCTTCAACTATCGAACCTTCTGGATACCAGAAGGCAACACAACACACAAAATGCACTACATAGTCTCACCTGAGATGGCTTCTATGGGTGGTCGCAGGACTCAAATGTATGCAACCCTGGGATGCGATGTGTTTCTCTCTCATAGGTATTGGATCTACTAGTTGTTAGCCCTCAAACCCTCATTAGATCTTATTCCAGACCATTTTCACAACTATTCTAATAGGACTTCATTAACCATTATAGTCGCATGAGTTCAATGTCTATTGTAACAAAATACCCTAATCCGAACACTAGCTATAACATTAATTTATTTAGAGCTATTCTATAGATTCCATTAATTTATTCTTAGTGCACAGTGTTATTTCCTTTATCACTTAACATGTTCATCATAAACTTACTAATGCAAATACAATCAGAAAAACTGCATACATTCGCACAAAAAGAATATATATCGTGGTTCAGCCCCCCTGGGGCTACGTCCACAAATATTTTTCTATTGGTTTTGGTTACTCTCCTCTACCATCTGAGTTATTGACCCAGGGTTCATGTCTTTTAGGTTTCTAGCAAAGCATCTAAAACTATCGGCCTTCCTGGTAAACCAGAAGGAAACAGAGTACACAAAGTGCACTATGCAGTCTCACCCGAGATAGCTTTAAATGGGTGGTTGTAAGACTCAGGTGTTACAGTCTAGGATTGGGTATGAGATAGGGGTTTATTATTATGAGCCATATACTACAAATTGTGATTGAAATCTACTATTACTCACGGGTGTGCATCTATCTTTCACATTTTATTTCTCGAACAACACAATCATATTCCATAGCACTGTATTAAATCATTCCTTAAGAATAAGAATTAACTGTTGAAAGGAAACAAATATACACATGAATTCATCACATTACACAGATATTACCATGGTTCACCCCCTCTTGGGCTACGTCCACAAATATTTGTCTCTTGGCTCTTTTATTATGGTAGTTCTACATCTCCAGCGCCGCACGCTTACAATCCCCTCGGATGGGTAAGATCTATATGAGGTGAACTAGATCGCACCAGGCTCCACAACCTATGATATAATCCTTGGATCTTCCTTCTCCCCACTGTTCTTAGCTCAATAGCTTATAAAAATGGTCCATAGCATTATTACATAATGCATCAACTCGTACATAACTCTGATAGTCTATTACAAAATCCAAACTAATACAAAAGCGAACCAACCTCTAAAGGATACCTGCATATCTCTATTCATATATATTGGTCTCTTCACCCATTTAAAATGTATTACCAAAACCCTAACCCTACCGATGTTAGGTCTTCCTCCCATGCACCCATGTTGTTCTTCCTCCAACTGTCACTTTCCTTATGCACACTTTCTTGCATGCACGCACGTTGTGTTACCTTCTAGCTGTTACTTCCATTTATGCATGCTTTCTTTCCCACAATCATCCTTCTTTCCACTTCAGCCTAGTGCCAACAGGCACCCAACACTGACATATGACTCGTCTCAAGTCACCTAATCCTTCCGAGCTTCTTTGATCTCCTTGGTGATCGTCTAGAACATTTCCTTGAGCTCTACTGCTTTTGTCAGTGCCCGCGTTGCCTTCTCCTTGATGGTGTATACTACCTGAACTGCCACTTCGTCGCTCATAAATCCTACACATTCAGCCTGGGTCTGTGCTATCCATGTTTTAGCTCCTTCTGCCTGTGTAAGTATTTCTTCTACCCATTCCTGTAGTGGCTCTATTTGGGCCTGATGCTCCTGTTTCAGTGTTTGTGCAGTGATAAGCTTTGCCTTCATATTATTCATCTCTTGCATCCCTTTGACTCGTTTTGGGATTGGTATGGTATTCTTCCTCTGTCTAAGTTCTTGGATCATTCCATTGATCCTTTATTCTTCCTTGTCCTAGCGTTGGACCTGTGGATCCTCCTCCAGCCTTGTCCAAATCTGCGTTGCTTTATCGAGCATTTCAGTTGATGTACTAACCTGTTGTTCCAACTCCTACAGTTGCATTGTTTCTTCCTGATTCTTTTGCTCCTTTAATGTTGGTGGAGTGGTTGGTGTGATATGTTCGTGGAAATTCTCGATATACTTCTGATATTGATCAATTTCCTGTGCAATCTGGTCAATCTTTCCTGCTATTAGGAGTTCATTTCCTTACGTAGTGCTTGGGAGTTTCTAAAAAATTCCTCCCACTCTTCATTCCATTTCATTGTTGCGTTCTTTTTCCTTCTGAGTTTCGAGCTTGGCCTGCTCACAGACTTTTTCCAGTGCCTCCCACTTCTTTGTTTTTTGTTGTATCTCGACTAAGTTTTTATGTGCACGAGACTATACCTCGTGGTCGACGCTAACCTGCAATTTGTGTAGTGCCCTTGATGGCATCTGTGTCAAGACCAATTATGTGGTCCAAATCCTTCAGGGGTTTCTACCCCATGATTTCATCCATGCGCAACATGCTAGGGTTGATGTAAATATTTGCATTTGCATGTGGCATGGAGTGTACTGGGTCTCGTTATTCTACTTCCACTCTTTCTTTGGTCCATATTGTTGGTATCTCTATGCCTCTATTGTTGCTTGTTGTTTGTGCTTCCCCAAATTTCTTGAGGAAATGTCCCATTTCTGATAGCTGTTTTTGCAGTTCATCCCTATGGTGTGTTGCATGATCGAAATATTTTGCTAAGCAATCTTGGACCATTATGGTGATCACTTCCCCACATTCCTTCGTGATCATATAGTCTGGCGATGCTCGTTGTGCCTTTTATTTCTTATGCGCACCTCCTGTCTACGTGGCTGGTCTCTTGTTTCCCCCTAGTTCCTCTATGATGTGGTTTGGGGCGGTCTCTCGCACTCCCTTAGCTTGTTTCGGTTGTCTGTTGGTTGACTATGTAGTCTCTTTCTTCCCCTTCTGGGTCCCTGTCTACTTTGACCCTTTGTTTTCCTGAGTCATCTTGCCTTAGACTGTTCATGGTTTCTTAGGCACTTGGATTTCCAAAGGCTGTGTTTCTACCTCTTTTGCCTCTCCTTTTGTTGTTGTTTTCGATACTTCTCGGGTAATGGTTGGGATCCTCCATTCATCAGGCCATTCATTGATGACCATGTCGATATCACCCTCTATGATGTAGTAGCGCATATGTAGACACTTTTTATCTGGATCCTACCTTGGTTGTATCCACATTGTTTGGCATGTGGCCTGGAAGTTGGTGATGTTCGCATATCGCATGATAGCCTCTAATGTTATTCTCCATGATTGGAATATAGATTCCTATATATCCCATAGGTATGCTTCGAATATGATTCCATTCTCCCTCTTATGTCGGCCTTGCGGCCCAGATCTCAGTAATAGGTATCTCTCTCTCGATGGCTATGGTCTAGTACAAAAAATTACAAACCTTGGTTCTCGCCATCCCATGAAGGCTATTAGGGTGATCAACCATGAGTAATGAAACTATGTGCCTAGGTCCTATGCATCCTTGCAGTCCTCTTGAAATAAATTCAATAGGTATGGCACCCAGCTCACAGAGGTGCCTTTCGCGCACTGAGCTGCAACTCCAATGAATTCTACTTGTACTTCCTCTTTGCGGCATTTTCTGAGCAGTTTCCAAGCTAAGATATTTTTGCCCAATTGTGTAGTTGTGTTGTTGATTTGTTTAATCATGATGCCCCTCGTTCCTCTGGAGGTGCCATATTTTTTCTTAATTTCTTCTACCAATGCTTTCTCCTTGGATTTGTCATCCAGAATCAGCGCAGGATCCATACCCCAGGTAGGTAACCCTATGATTTGTGTCATAATATCAAAAGTTATGGGGATAGGTTTGTCCAACCATATGTCCCCTCCATGCGTGACTACTAACAACTACTTGACGCATGTTGTCGTATAGTGGCCTCTACCAAAATGTGGTAGCTTCAACAAACCTAATTAAGATTCATGTTCTATCCAGCCCAGTTGCCCACTGGTGTGGATGGGTAATAATTTCTCCAAGTTGGTTTATGGCTATGGTCTGCATAAAGACACTCTATGAAAGTTTTAGGAACTTGGTTTTGTCTGATACATCATGGTCGGAATACTTGAGCTTCCCGATGCGACCCACTAGCTCTGGTTCTACCTATACTCTAGCTGGTATGCATGGTAGAACAATTTCTGGACAAGCTGAGGCATTCGTAGTGGTCTCCTATGTTGGTTGACCCGAGATGGTCATTTTCGATTCGTCTGGTTGCACTGTTGCTTCCAAATTTTGTGTCGTTCTGTTAACCTCCAGGGCTGCTTCGGTGCTTTTTGGTTTCACTTCCTATTGGGTTTCCACTTCCTCGTTATGAGGCGCCTGCGCCACTACTGGCATATCTAATTTCATGGCCTCTTCTTGTGGTTGTTGAATCTCTTCCAATATTGGTGTGGATTTCACCAGTACCCTCTTTGGGGATGGGATTCTGTCGATGTCGATGATCTCCAACTGTTGCTGCTCATTCTCTTCTAGAGGTCCTCATGATCTAGTTTGAACCTTGGTTGCAGTTCTATGGAATATGATTGTTGGTTACTATTCTCCTATACCTTATGAGTTATTGACCTAGGTTTCATGTATTTGAGGTTTCCAACAAAGCCTCTAAGAATATTGGCCCTCTTGGTAAACCAGAAGGCAACATAGTACATAGAGTGCACTGCGTAGTCTCACCCAAGATAGCTTTAAATGGATGGTTGTAAGACTCAAGTGTTTACATCCTAGGATTGAGTATGAGATAGGGGTTTATTATTATGATCCATATACTGCAAATGATGATTGCAATATACTATTACTCATGTGTGTGCATCTATCTTTCACATTTTATTTCCCGAACAACACAATCGTATTCCATAGAACTGTATTAACTCATTCATTAAGAATAAAAATTAACTAATGAAAGAAAACAAAGATACACATGCATTCATCACATTACACAGATATTACCATGGTTCACCCCCTCCTGGGATACATCCACAAAGATTTGGCTCGTGGATCTTTTATTATGGTAGATCTGCATCTCCAGCGCTGTGCACTTACAATCCCCTTGGATGGGTAAGATCTGTATGAGGCGAACTAGATCTCACCAGGATCCACAACCTGCTATCTAATCCTCAAATATTTCTTCTCCCTATTGTTCTTAGCTCAACATCTTACAAAAATGGTCCATAGCATTATTACATAATGCATCAACTCATACATAACTCTGATAGCCTCTTACAAAATCCAAACTAATACAAAAGAGAACCAACCTCTATATGATACCTGCGTATCTCTATTTATATATATCGGGTTCTTCATCCATTTACAATGTATTACCAAAACCCTAAACCTACCGATGTTAGGTCTTCCTCCCATGCACTCATTTTGTTCTTCCTCCAGCTGTCGCTTTCCTTATGCATGCTTTCTTCCATGTGCACGTGTTGTGTTACCTTCCAGTTGTTACTTCTGTTTCTACATGATTTCTTTCTCACGATCATCCTTCTTTCCACTTCAGCCTGGTGCCAACACTTGGGCTATTTATTCGTATTCTTGCAAAAGTTAGTGCTCAACATTGTACAATACTTTCTCCATTACATTTAATCTCCACAGACCAAAAAATATCTCTCATAACTCTGATAACTTCTCACCACTCTATTATCAGACTGTCTGAAATGGCTAAATCACTAACAAAATGGGATCGACATCTCATTGTCCTAATTCATTCTACTTATACAAAAATTGGGAAAAATCCCTTACAAAAACCCTAACCTTAAGCAGATTAGGTTTGTCCACTTCCTTCTTGACTTAATATCAACTGGTCCTTGACCCAACCATTTCTCCAAGTCGGTTCTTTCCCACTTTCCTACTACTACACAATAGTTTCTCCACTTTGTAACTTCTTTTCTCAGCACTCCTTTTCATCTGTTTTTAACATTGTGTTTCCTTTATTACGGGTGCACTCCCTTATTTTCTAGCACTGCTTTGATTCCTTAAAAAATTCCTTTATTCTCCCCAAAATTGGTATGTGCCAACAGGCCCCCAAAACTGACATCGTGACTCATCCTGAGTCACTCATAGACTCCTGCATCTTTTACTACCCATGTTAGTGCTTCATACATCTCTGTTATATGTTGGTATTGCTCCTTATCCTAGTTGCTCTTCTCTAGCATGGATTCCACCATCTGCATAGTGAATGGAGGTCTCAATATTTCTCCCCCCTTCAAGCCTATATGTTCCACCCTTGTATTTTCTACATCAATTTGCATGACTAGTTGTTTTTCCTTGTCCCACAGAGGCTCCAACTGAACTTTTCGTGCAATTTTCCCAGCTAACACTACTTTTTCCTCAGCCTCCAGGTTCTTCATTTCTGCAGCTGTCTTACTTTTTTCTAGCACTGACATTTCCTTATTTTTTTGTTTTAGGTCTGCCATTACTGCATGCACCTTCTCTTCCCTTTCTTCCAGGTTTTGAAAGCTTCCATATTCTAAGAGTTGTGTCCACAACTAGCCATTTTTTTCCAACAGCTTTGTCATCCTTTGTATCGCCTGCACTATGCTTTCTGCAGAGTTTTTGTGTCTTTCTCTTGATGTTCTCTAACTTCTGGAGGAGGAGTGGGTACTGCATTCTTCTCTAGATCATTTATCTGGTCATTGTACTGCTCCAAGTCCTGCGTTATTTTCCTCATCTTCTCTTCAGAAGATACTCCCTCTAACTCTGTGTTGTCTGGGATGGTTTGAAATACTATGCCTATGTACTTCTCCATCTCCTCTAAATTTTGTTGTGCTATATTATTTTCCTACCCTTCTAGGCTAGCTTGTTCCTTCAGTGTGATTTTTTCCTCCTTCACTATTTGTAAGTTCGTCGCATCAGACCTTTCCCTGGACTGAATTTACTGCATGACACTAATCTGTAGTGTATAGAGAACCTCCATTGTTGGTTTACTTATGGATGACTCAGGTTCTATATACAAGATTACCAATAGCCCTTCAACCATCGACTTGTCTGGATACCAAAAGGAAACACAACGCACATAGTGCACTGCACAGTCTCACCCGGGATGGCTTCTATGGGTGGCTGCAGGATTCAAATGTCTGCAACTATGGGATGTGATGTGTTTCTCTCTTAGAGCCATTGGATCTACTTGTTGTTAGCCCTCAAACCCTCCTTATATCTTATTCCAGACTACTGTCACAACTATTCTAATAGGACTTCATTAACCATTATAGCTTCATGTGTTCAATGACAAGTATTTATCTATTGTAACACAAGACTCTGATCCAAACACTAGCTATAACATTCATTTATTTAGAGCTATTTTGAAGATTTCATTAGTTTATTTTTAGTGTGCAGTTATATTTCCTTTATCACTTAGCATGTTCATCATAAACTTACTAATGCAAATACAATAAGAAACACTACATACATTTTCACAAAACATAGATATACTGTGGTTCACCCCCCCCCACCCGGGGGATACATCCACAAAGATTTGTTGTTTGGGATCTCTATTCATATTCTTGAAAAATTTAATGTTGCACACTGTATAATCTGTTCACCATTACATTCGATCTCCATAGAATGAAATAAATCTCACAACTATGAGAACTTCTCACCACTCTACTATTAGACTGTCTAAAATGGCTAACTCACTAACAAAATGGGACCAACATCTCATCATCCTAATTCATTTTACTTATAAAAAAATTGGGACAAATCCCTTACAAAAATACTAACCCTAAGTGGATTAGGCTTGTCCACTTTCTCCTTGACTTAATCTTGGCTGATCCTCGATCCAACCGCTGCTCCAAGTCGGCACTTGTCCACTTTGTAACTTATTTTCTCAGTGCTCCTTTTCCTCTGTTTTTGACACTACTTTTCCTCTATTTCTTGAGTGCTCCATTATTTTCTGGTGCTGCTTTGATTCCTTCAAAAATTCCTTGATTCTCCTCAAAATTGGCCTGTGCCAACAATAGGACAAACACCTTTAAGGTTGGTATACGAACATTGTTGGCCACTCCTCTATTCTAAGCTTCTTATTGACCCAGGGTTCATGTATTTTGGGTTTCCAACAAAGCCTCTAAAACTATCGGCCCTCCTGGTAAACCAGAAGGCAACACAACACACAGAATGTGTTGCGCAGTCTCACCCGAGATAGATTTAATGGGTGGCTATAAGACTCAGGTGTTTACAACCTAGGATTGAGTATGAGATATGAGATTTGTATTTAGATCCATTTAATATAACTTGTGATTGTAACCTACTATTATTCATGACTGTTCATTACCTTCAGCTACTTATTTCCTTAATAACGCAACCATATTTCATAGCAATATAATAACCAATTCATTCATTAAGCACAATAATTAACTACTGAAAAGAGGATAAAGATATGCATGCATTCATCACATTACATAGATATTACCGTGGTTCACCCCCTTGTGGGCTACGTCCACAAAGATTTGTCTCTTCTCTCTTTTATTATGGCAGTTCTGCATATACAACGCCACATGCTTACAATTCTCCTCAGATGGTTAAGGTCTATACGAGGTGAACTAGACCGCACTAGGATCCTCATCCTGCGATCTAATCCTCAAGATCTACCTTATCTCTTCTCCTCTAGCTCAATAGCTTAAAAAATAGTTCATACAAGAACATTACATATCACATAAACTCATACATATCTACGATACTACAAAGCCAACTACTAACTAAATCAGAACAACTACAAAATCCCTCAAAAATATAGAACTCATCCATGATACATCAGTACTACGCCTCGTTCGGTCATTTGTGTGATGGTTGCTACACGAAAGCTTGGTACTAGGAATTCTAATGGCACCACTGATTCTTGGCCATAAACTAGTTTAAATGGTGTGTTCCCTGTCAAATGTTTGGATGTAGTCCTATATGCCCATAATACTATTGGTACTTTGAGGTCCCAGTCATCTCTGTTGACGTTACAGATCTTTGTTAGTGCATTCTCCAGAATTTTGTTGAAGGATTGCACTGTGCCATTTGCCTGTGGATGATACAGTGTGCTCTTCTGATGATGGACTTCAAACTCTTTAGTCATCGTGCGGATGGTGTTGTTTATGAAGTGCGTGACTTGGTCACTCATCAAAACTCTTAGGCACCCAAATCTGGTGATTATGTGTTCAAACAAAAAGTGTGTTGTTGTTTCTATGCTGCAATCTTTTACTGGTGCATCTTTCGACCATCTTGTTAAATATTTCATCGCTGTGATAATGTACCGAGTCCCTGTTATTTTTGCGGGTGGGTTGATTAGTCCCACAAAGTCTATTGCCCACTTGTAAAATGATTGTAATGTTACTTGTGGTCGTAATGGCATATCATCCCTTTTGTTGGGTTTTCCTACCCTTTGACAAACATCGCATCCTTGACAGTACCCCTTCAAGTTTCTGTGAATTGTTGGCCACCATAGTCCTGCGTGCAATACGTTATGTGAAGTAGATTTACCTGCATAGTTCCCTCCTACTATTCCCTCATGGGATTATACTAAGACTCTTGGTATTTCATTTTATAACACATATCTTCGCAAGATGTTATTTGCGCCCATCTTGTATAAATTTCCTACAATCAGTTGATAGTCGGCCACACGGACTACCATGATTTTCTTCTGCACTGTGTTATATTCTTGAGGCACAGTACCTGTACTCAAGTACTGAATGGTTTCTGACAAGTATTCATCAAAAATCTGTACTGAGCATAGTTGTTCATCTAGAAATTTGTCTTCTGAATTCATAGGTTCTTCTCCACTCGTGGCCCTTGATAAGTGGCCAGGTCCCGCATTCAATTTTCTTGGTTTAACTATTAATTCCAAGTCAAATTATTGAAATAGTAGTAACCATCGACACATTCTCCCCCCCAAAACTATCTTGTTGACTAGGTATTTCAAGTCTGAGTGATCTATGAACATATTAAAGTGTTTTCCCAATAAGTAATGGCTGAACTTCTGCAGAGCATAGACCATGGCTAGGCCTTCTCTTTTTGTAGTGTTGTATTTTTGTTCTAAGTCTAATAGTTTTTTTCTTGAAAATTCTATCAGGTGATCCAAGTCTTCCACTCATGGCTGCACTAAGATAGCTCCAAGTGATATCTCTGATGCATCTACATGCAAGTGGAATGTCTTCTCCCAGTCTGGAAATACTAATATCAGCATAGTAACCATCTTTTCCTTCAAGGTATCTAGACTGTGTTGACACTTGTCGTTCCACTAAAATTTTGTATCCTTCCTTAGAACCTTTTCCATCAATGATGTGATTTGCGCATATCCTTTGATGAATTTCCTGTAGTATCATGTTTGGTTTAATGTCTCTCTTAGCTGACGAACTATTTTTGGTGCTGGCAAGTTAACAATGACAACAATCTTTGTTGGATCTACTAATAAACCTTGTTTTCATACTATATGACCTAATAGTATCCCAAACGATGTTCCAAATATTCATTTCTTTATATTTAGTGATATCTGACACTATCTTCATATTTCTAACATTAGTCATAAAACTTCCACATGATTTTTCAATAAACTATAGACTGTCCAATCATCCATGTATACTTCAAGAAACTAGTGGATGAATTCTTTAAATGTTGCGATGATTGCTCTCGAGAATATTGTTGGTGCACTCTTTAGTCCAAATGGCATGAATATGTACTGATAAGATCCCCATTCTGATGCAAACATGGTCTTGTATCTATCCTCCTATGTTATCTTAATCTGATGATATCCCGAGAATCCATCAGTGAATGAGTACGCTTCATGTCCTCCCACATTCTCTAACACTTCATCCGTGAATGATGTAGGGAATGGGTCGTGCAAGCATTCATTTTTCAACTTCTTTAAGTCGATGCATATCCTTATCCCTCCTTGTTTCTTGTCCTATACTACCATTGGGATTATCCATTCTAACTCCTCAACTGGTTCTATGATGTCGGCTTCGAGCATCCTATCGATCTCATCTTTGACTTTTTGTTTATATATTGGGTTCAATATGTAGGGTCATTGTCTAATAGGTCTCATGTCAGGTATAAGTGGTATCTTCATTTCTCCTAACTCTCTGGCTATATCCTTCATCTCTGTGAATGTTGTGGAAAAGAGGTCATTGTATTCGCGCAACAACTCTATGATGCTTTTTACTGTTTTCTCATCCCACTAATCTCCAATGCTAGCCATTTTGGGTTGCTTAGCTGTCCTGATGTTAACTTTATTTACCTTGATGGGCGCGGAAATGACTTCGGATTCTATGGGTGGGCCTTCCATGTCTCTTTTGCCTTATACTTCTTCGATCTAACTATCATGTGGATCATCTTCATTTAGTGCTTGCTCCTGTACAAGGTAACATGCCAACAGGTCCTTGACTGTCTGTTTGTTCCGCTGTTGTTCTTCTGTGATCAATTGTAATTCTGGTTCTTTGATGAATATTACTCCTATGATTCTTTTAAGGTTTGCGTATATGTTGGGGTTCTCATGTTCAAATGAGAAAGCGATTGAAAAATTATGTTACAATGTTGTCCAGGTCGCAGTTCCCTTGCGCAATTCCTGGTTTGTATACCAATTCGCTAGTATGCCCTCTAGAGTTTGTATGAAGTAATGAGGCCATTCCTTTGGGGGTGACATTTTCCACAACGTTCTGTACTTCTCCAAGTTTTCCACTGGTGACCCTTGTCCTTCATACTTTTTTTGTTTGTTGTTTTTTTGTTTTTCGTCGAATCTTATGCGCAGTAACTGCTTAAATTGGTACCAATCTATGACTATCTCCTTGTGTGTGCCCCACCATCTTGCGGGTGTGGTCTTAAGTGCTATGTCAAGTGCTAACAGTATCTGGTTCTCTAACACTGCGTCTTTGTATTCTATCAAGAATTTTTCCAAATCGTTTAGTCCGTGGAAACTAGGTGGTTCCCTGATTTCTATGCCTACCCATATTATTGTACGGTCTATTCATGCACATCTTCGTGTGGATACTTCATGTAGCCTCTAATTATAGTTCTCTAACCCAATGTCTGATTCTATTGCACATGAAGTAATACTCCTCCAACTGACTATCCCATCTACAGTTGGGTTTACGTAATCCTCATCGCACACAGTTTTTTTGTACAGTTGGATGATTTCCTCTAAGTCTAGGCAAGTAGGTTCTACAAACCTCTCCCCTTATAATGGGTCTTGTTATACCTATAATTCATAGGATCATCTGTTGAATGGAAATTTTTCACTCTGGGTGTATAGGCTTGGAAATAATATTTCATCTCTGCAAATTATTTTTAAGGAAAAGAAAAGAAAATTCATGGTCATTGACGCTAAGTAGTTTTTCCTAACCCCATGGTGACAAAAGAAAGGGAAGTAGTGCACCAAACCCTCAAAAAGGTCATAAAGCCTAAGTTTTGCCTCATATACTACATTTGCGCCTGGAGAATAAAGAACACGCTTAGATCGACGGTCAATCTAGCGGTGCGTAGGTCAACGACTGACAGTGGATTCCAGACCCCCTCAACTATTTTGTTTTTAACGATGGGGGGTGGGGGGGGGGGTCTGGAATGGTGATTAAAAAGTGTGCATAGATATACGGTTATCATGGAGGCGTGCAGATGGATGGTCTACAGGTGATTCTGGACCCCCTCGATCGTTCTGCCTTTGATGGTGGGGGGGGGGGGTTCAGAATGAGGCGGGTTTTTCCGGCGGGCCCTATCCCAAACGTGTCATCCATCCATTGCACCAGGCCTCCTCCTCTCCATGCTACATCATTCATCCACGCTGTTCCTATCAGTTCCTCACCCTTCATTCCTTCACCCCTTTGATAATCTCACCTATCCATGAATAAACCCACTTAGGATAATAAACAAATGATTATATTAGTTAGTTATGTTAGACTAATTAATAATATAGTTAGTTTAATAGGCTGGATTAGTTAATAATTAATTAATTAATTAATAATAAATTAATCATTAATTAATTAATTAATTAATGATTAATAATATAGTTAGGTTAGTAACTAGGTTAGTTTTCAGATTAAATAAAACATATAAAAAGAAAAACTAATAAACAAAATAAAATATATAAGAAAGTAATAAAACAAATTAAAATATATAAGAAAGTAATAAAACAAATTAAAATATAATACAAATTATATTAAACAGACATATAATAAAACATATATAAAAACAAAATATAAAAAACATACTAAAACAAATATTAAAATGAAAACATAAAACAAAACGTAAACAAAATATAAAATATATTAAAAAAACAAAAACAAAAATTACACTATCCTAAGTCTACCAAACCCCACGCACACCTTCATACATCACGTCACATCAAAATAAATCAACGGTTATGGATTTTTCCGGACCCCCCCTCACCATCTGGAGTTTAACGGGGGGGTCCAAAATGGTAGTTTCTAAAAACCACCCCCTGGACAGGTGTTTCCCCCACATGCCAGCGGAACCCCCCCCAAAAAAAAACATCTTACCACCTCAGGGGGGGTCCGAAATACCACCCATCCCAAAAAAAAACCACTTTCCTCATTTTTCGCCATTTTTGCCTATTTCGGTACGTCTTCTTTCAAAACGGATTCTGGGCAAATGAAGACGTATTTTCAAAATACGAGAGAGGGTTTTTCTCAGCACGGGCTGAAGAACAAAAAAATCTCTCATTTTTGGCACAGATTCCATGAGAAAGAAGAATCGAAGGTGTATTTCAACCTCTTTTTTTTATTTTTTATTTTTTCTGTTACAGTCTCGATCTTGCAGGAGCTGTTACGGCTAGCTGGAGGCGAATTCGGTGAAACCGAAAGAGGATTTTATCCATCACATGCCCATATACAATAAAATACTTCATTTTTTTCCCAGGTGTCAGCATTGAAGAGAAACAAATGTCTGTTCGGACCCCTTTTTTGCAGAAATTAGGCCCATCTTTCATGGCGAGCAGTTCAGGATTTTTCGGGATTCGTGGCTATTTTTGGCCGAGGAAGTTAAAACCGACTAACATAATTGGTTGGGAGATCTATCCTATTTATTCAGAATATTTTAATGTAAAGAGGTTCAACCTAGAGGTACCATATGGGTAGATAATATAGAAACATGGTTTTATGTTTTGTCAAGATGATCAATAGTCTGTAAATGACTTTATGAATGAATACAAAGACACTTTTTCCAGATTCCTATGTTATGTTTAAGTGGTGAAGTTTTTTCCCTCATGTAACTCATGATTTTCCTATTTCATTCACTTTTCTTTCTGTATTGTTTATGAGAAGGTAATGTACAGGATTTGTTCTTGACACCCTGTGTTGGCTCAATGCAATATTTATGTTTTCTTCCAAGTTTGAAGTGTAGAATTCAATTGTACTCTGCTCTACATTTGAAATGAATCCTAATCTTTTCTTCCTTTCCCACTCTATAATATCAAAGAATCCACTTGCATGATTATCTTGCCTGGTTACATCCTGTTTTATTTATTCATTCATCTATCGTCTTTATCATTGACTCCATGTTGCCCAATGGTCTTTTATGCCTTAACCAAACCAACTCAAAATCCATGAACAAACCCATGTTCTGCATAACTAGCCTAATATCCTATTTCAAACAAATCTAAATTTGATAGAGAGATCCCTCTCTGAGTCTTGAAGGGCTAGATCCAAGACTCGAAGTGGTTTTGATGTTGCCTCTGTGACTGCCATCATAGCCTTGGGAAAATTACAGAGCGCTAACAGAATGGCGACCATACTAGGGACTCTCCCCAGTAGTACACTTCAAAGCTCCAGATCTGATCATTGATGTTAGACAGTGACTAGAAATCAAAAGGCTGAGATCATTCACCTGGTGACTCCAACCAGCTTCAGACAGTGCTGACTCAAAGACTCCACTAGAGGAAGAACCTAAAGCATGGCCAAGCAGCCTAGAAAGACCAGGTACTCAAGCTCAAATTGCATTCAAGACATCTTTCGTTTTATCTGCAATTATGTTTTGTCTTATTCTAAGCTTGATCAAAAGTATATTGCTAAAGATTACATTGACCACCTGTTCATTGATGAGCCCCAAGAGATCATATCCCCAATTGTAGATTATGTACATACTCATACACTTGTGCACCTCCCAGATGCACTTGTAGAAACCCTAGTGAGACATACCCCTCCTACTTTATCTCCTACTCTTGCTAAACCTATGGATGGTTTTGAGCCTCTTGCTTCATCTCATGTTCTTGAAAAAGTCCCAGACTAATACAAGCCTCTAGATTTTCCTCCTATTCTCCATGACCTCCCTGTCAATTACATCAATAATCTGCCCAGATTTGATGGAGAAAATGGGAAGATCACTGCTGAAAAACATATTCAAAACCTTGAGGATTTCCTTGACCTTTATGAGGTCAAAAATGATGATGTTTGTATTAGGATTTTTTCCCTGTCTTTGCAAGGCAAAGTTAAAAATTGGTTTAAAAACCTCCCAGCTGCAAACATCAGAAATTTTCATCAATTCATGCAAGTTTTCTTAGATAGGTGGGTGATCAAGGGAAATATTTTTCTCATCCTAGAAGAATATGACCACTTAAAAAGAAATCCCAGAGAGACAGTACAACAGTTCTCAACTAGGTTCAATAAGGTATATCATGCAATGCCTGTTGATATAAGGCCACCCCTAGGATCAACTCACTTGCATTTTCCAAATGCCTTCGATCCTGAGATGGCATTCCAATTAAGAGAAAGGAACACTGCAAGCCTTGAAGAAATGCAAAACATTGCAGTTGATGTGGAGGCCAACTTGTTGATCAAAAGGCCAAAGGTAAAGAACAAAGAAAAGGAGCAGCTAAAGTCATCAGAATCTAAACTAGACATTTTGGCTAGTGCCATGGAAGAGATGATGCAGAGGATCAATAGGAAAGATGATCTTGCTGTCCAAAGACATCATGTTCCATTGATATCAAAGAAAGAAAAGGTCATTATTCCCAAAAATTTTGTTGCTCATCCTTGGTACCATGGTTTGGATAATGATTCATTCATGTATTCAATTCACAACACAGTCAAAGATGAAGTTCCAACTCATCTTGTTGAAGATCCATCAACTGATATGATGTGCATGTTTGATGACTTTTCTTACTTGGATAATATACCCAAGTATGATCAGTATGATGATGATCATGAGGATGAAATAGAGGTGGATTGTTCAAATAAATCACCCACATATGAATGGGAGGAAAAAGATCATTTACAGTTCAGAGATGACAATCAGATTTTGCATATCCAACAAGATTGCAAGGAAGATGACATAGAAAATTTCCCAAGAAATGCATAGTGTCTGCCCCTGTGTTGTGCCTCATTGTTAAGGGAGCATTACAAACAGGTTGTGAATATAAAAAATGAGGAAAACAAGGTAAACACGGAAGCTAATCCATAGGTTCATCCCTTGATCCTTTTTGAAGGTCAAGCCTCAGATGAAATCATGAAGCCTAAAACAGATAATGAGCTGATCCATTGTGATTCATTTCCACTGTGTCCTATTTCTTTTCAAATTGTGAGAGGGGATCTTGGTCGGATTCTGGTTGAAAATCACAGTGTAAACCATGAAGTACCAGGAATCCCAATACCACCACCATCCAAAACATTTTATGACCCTATAGCTGATATTATGGATGATGTTCGTTTTCAAAGTCTGGCTTCATTTACTCCAAATGAATTAAAACATTGTTATGATATGGATATGTTCAGACAGTCTACCCCACTATTTGGTGCAACAGAGACATCATTTTAGAAACCATCAGAGCATCCACAATCATATAAAGAAGTGTTGAAATACACAGAAGACATAGGTAAAAAATCGAGTCTTGATGTTGAGTTGTTTGAAGTTGAAAATCAAAAGATGGGCCAAACCTATATTGATCCTGTAAATACATATATGGAGAAATTTTTTAATACAAGATATTTTTCCATTGCTAGTGTTTTTCCTATGGTTCAGGTTTATCAAATCTTATGTAAGGAAAAGCAGGTTGGGAATTACTCTCAAACACGATTAACAGACTTATTTCTGGGTTTCATCACAGGCAGTGAAAGAACAGAGCCACTAGATCAACTGTTGGATTGGCTACATTGGCATTTTTCCATTACCTAGCTGAGCAATGATTTTTGTAGGGTAGGTAGCATTTTTTAATAAGCTCGACTCCTTGAGCATCCCTTTCAATAATTTTTTCAAAATTCAGTTTTCTGTTTTCAGTTTGATGTAGTACAAGTTGCACAATAAGATTGTGGGATCAACGCATGGATAAGGCTCTTATTTACAAAATCCGAAGATCTGAGATTCCTGACACCTCCTGAAAGAGCTACCATTCTCAGGTGGAGCCACTGTTATAACCCTATAATTCATAGGATCATCCGTTGACTGGAAATTTTTCACTCTGGGTGTATAGGCTTGCAAATAATATTTCATCTCTACAAATTATTTTCAAGGAAAAGAAAAGAAAATTCATGGTCGTTGACGCTGAGTGGTTTTTCCTAACCCCATGGTGACAAAAGAAAGGGAAACAGTGCACCAAACCCTCAAAAAGGTCATTAATCCTAATTTTTTCCTCATATACTGCATTTGCGCCTGGAGAATAAAGAACACGCTTAGATCGACAGTCAATCTAGCGGTGCGTAGATCAACGACTGACAGTGGATTCCAGACCCCCTCGAATGTTCTATTTTTAATGGTGGTGGGGGGCGGTCTGGAATGGTGATTACAAAGTGTGCACAGATCTATGGTTGTCATGGAGGTGCGCAAATGGATGGTCTATAGACAATTCTAGACCCCCCCGATCGTTCTGCTTTTAATGGTGGGGGGGGGGGGGTCTGGAATGAGGCAGGTTTTTTCGGCGGGCCCTATCCCAAACGTGTCATCCATCCATTGCACCAGGCCTCCTCAGTTCCATGCTACATCCTTCATCCACGATGTGCCTGTTAGTTCCTCACCCTTCATTCCTTCACCCCTTCGCCAATCTCACCCATCCACGAATAAAACCACTTAGGATAATAAACAAATGATTATATTAGTTAGTTATGTTCTACTAATTAATAATATAGTTAGTTTAATAGGTTGGATTAGTTAATAATTAATTAGTTAATTAATAATTAATTAATCGTTAATTAATTAATTAATTAATGATTAATAATATAATTAGGTTAATAACTAGGTTAGTTTTTAGATTAAATAAAACATATAAAAAGAAAAACTAATAAACAAAATAAAATATATAAGAAAGTAATAAAACAAATTAAAATATAATACAAATTATATTAAACAAACATATAATAAAACATATATAAAAAACATAATAAAACAAATATTAAAATGAAAACATAAAACAAAACGTAAACAAAACATAAAATATATTAAAAAACAAAAACAAAAATTAAAACAAAACTTACACTATCCTAAGTCTACCAAACCCCACGCACACCTTCATACATCATGTCACATCAAAATTAATCAATGGTTATGGATTTTTCTGGACCCCCCCTCACCATCCAGAGTTTAATGAGAGGGGGGGGGGGTCCGGAATGGTAGTTTCTAAAAACCACCCCCCAGATAGGTGTTGCCCCAACATGCTAGCGGATCCCCCCCAAAAAACCACTTGCCACATCAGGGGGGTCCGGAATACCACCCATCCCCAAAAAAAACCACTTTCCTCATTTTTCACAATTTTTGCCTATTACGGTACGTCTTCTTTCAAAATGGATTCTAGGAAAATGAAGATGGATTTTCAAAATCCGAGAGAGGTTTTTTCTTAGCACGGGCCAAATAATAAAATACTCTCTCATTTTTTTCACAATTTCCATGACAAAGGATAATCGAAGATGTCTTTCAGCCTCTTTTTTTGAATTTTTGGTTTTTCTGTTACAGTCCCGATTTTGCAGGAGATGTTACGACCAACTAGAGGCGAATTGGGAAAAACCGAAGGAGGTTTTTGTCTAGCACATGTCCATATACAATAATATCCTTCAGTTTTTTCCTAGGTTTCATCATTGAAGAGAAACAAATGTCTATTCGGACCCCTTTTTTGCAGAAATTAGGCCCATCTTTCATGGCGAGCAGTTCAAGATTTTTGGGGATTTGTGGCTATTTTTGGCCGAGGTGGTTAAAACCGACTGACAAAAATGGTTGGGAGATATATCCTATTTATTCAAAATATATTAATGTAAAGAGGTTTGACCTAGAAGTACCATATGGGTAGATAATATAGAAACAGGGTTTTTTGTTTTGTCAAGATGATCAACAGTCTGTAAATGACTTTATGAATGAATACAAAGACACTTTTCCTAGATTCCTATGTTGTGTTTAAGTGGTGACGTTTTTTCCCTCATGTAACTCATGATTTTCCTATTTTATACACTTTTCTTTATGTATTGTCTATGATAAGGTAATGTACAGGATTTGTTCTAGACACCCTGTGTTGGCTCAATGCAATATTTATGTTTTCTTCCAAGTTTGAAGTGTAGAATTCGGCTATACTCTGATCTACATTTGAAATGAATCCCAATATTTTCTTCCTTTCCCATTCTATAAGATCAAAGAATCCACTTGCATGATTATCTTTCCTCGTTACATCATGTTTTAGTTATTCATTCATCTATCGTCTTTATCAATGACTCCATGTTGCCCAATGGTCCTTTATTCCTTAACCAAACCAACTCAAAATCCATGAACAAACCCATGTTCTACATAGCTAGCCTAATATCCTATTTCAAACAAATCTAAATTTGACAGAGAGATCCCTTTCTGAGTCTTGGAGGGCTAGATCCAAGACTCGAAGTGGTTTTGATGTTGCCTCTGTGACTGCCATCACAGCCTTGGGAAAATTACAGAGTGCTAATAGGTCTAATGGTGCGATGTCCCTATATTCTTTGGACTCAAATGTCATTTTATTGGTTTTCAAATTGATTATGGCCTACTTGTCAAACGCCCAATCCAGACCAAGCAACGTTGGGTAAGGTGTTGTGTCATCCACTATTTCAATGACTTCAAAGTCTTCTTTAGTGTGCACTCGATCAAGATCTACAGTCACTCCTTTCAATCTACCGATTGGTAGGACTCTATGTGTTAGAAAGCAGGACCGCGGAGCAATAAAATAAAACAAATGCAGAAACAAAAAAAACAGAAGACACACAATACAAGAGAGACACAGATTTACGTGGTTCACCCAGTGTGGGCTACATCCACCAGAGAAATTGCTAGGTCCTTCCTTTATTATTATCCAGCAAATGAAGGGATACAACCTACAGCAAAACCCGCTGTAACT
>ML784493.1:671560-730643 GCA_009831015.1 Picea engelmannii
TACAGCCATGACCAAGCCATTCCAACTTTCTGGCAATGAGCACAAGATTAGAAGAGCCCTAACCTCATCATCAAAGTCCACTTTTACAGAACTTAGTTGATTAGTAATCATATTAAATTCATTTAAATGATCTGCAACAGACCTTCTGATATCTTCATATTAAATAATCTCTTCATTAGAAATACCTTATTCGATGCCGAGGGTTTTTCATACAATTTGGCCAGTGCATCCATCAAATCCTTCATTGTCTTTTCTTTCGAAATATTGAAAGCCACCAACGCTTCCAGGCTCAGCCGTATCGTTCCTAGAGTCTTTCTGTCAAGAATATCCCATTCTTCATCCTTCATGGCCACCGTCTTCTTTGCTACTCCACTCAATGGTAGGAATAGATCCTTCTGATATAAATAGTCTTCCATCTGCATCTTCCATAACTGGTAGGTTTGGCCGTTAAATTTCTCGACCCTAAACTTTCCATCTTCCGACATTGCTCCCACTCGAACTAGGAACCCTCTTTTCCTGCGAGTTACCTTACGCTCTGATACCAATTGTTAGAAAGCAAGACCGCAGAGCAATAAAATAAAACCAATGCAGAAACATAAAACACAGAAGACACACAATACAAGAGAGACACAGATTTACGTGGTTCACCCAGTGTGGGCTATGTCCACCAGAGAAATTGTCAGGTCCTTCGTTTATTATTATCCAACAAATGAAGGGATACAACCTACAGCAAAACCCGTTGTAACTTCCTCTTCTTTCTCTCACAGTCTCCTCTCTTAGAATACAATATTCACCCGCATACATAGCCGCAATACATTTCCCTCATAAAAGAGGGTTGCCTTCTAGGGAAAAAAACCCTAACATAATCTCTACCGTTAGATCTGCGACCTTATAATGAACGGTCCAGATTTACAATGAAATTACATTATACTTTTATAAGGCAATTTTTGCTTCGGGGGCTTTGCCCCCAAACCCCCGCTGGGAGAGTGTACATACTTCTGGGGTGTAAATACTTCATGGGGTATAGACACTGCTGAAAGAAAAGGACCTCTACATCAGGAAGATAATCAAGCTCCACAACCAACACTATGTTGGTATTTTAGTTTCAATTGAACATGTGAGTATCCTAATGTTGGCTCTCCCATGCATTTCCATGTATTCTTTGGTAATACATTCACTTATGATCCTAGATTCAGTATTATGTCTCCCATATTGAAATCCCCAATGTTAGCATTCATTCTAAATTCCCTACTTGTTCTTCTTCTTGTGTGTAGGTGATTAATTTTTTTTTGTTCTAGCTTTTCTTCTGTCTTGATGCTACATTTTTCTATTATGTTTTGCAATATTTTCACAGATGAGGGATCACTTAATACCTTTACATATGATTGAAAAAAGCCTTTGATTGTACTTACTTTTCCCATGGGTTTCATCTCGTTGGTATGATCCAATGATGGAGGCATCTCATATTCTGGTTCCTCCTTGTCTTGCTGCACAGTTGAACTCGATGGCATGTCCTTCTTTTGAAATTATTGTCTGTCTTGGTTGAATATATCCCTCTCCTTATACATGTCGAACTACTTTTTTGGTTCGGTGTTCTTCTTCACCCACTAATTGTGTTTTGGTTCCCGTCGAACTACGTTAGTGCCTATTTTATATCCTCCACGAGTGACTATGTTGATGTTCCATCCTTCATCCCTTGCTTTTGCTGATATGCACTGAAAATTCTGGTTGTTTTGATTCCTCTTTTCCTGAATCTTTACTAGTAAGGTCATACATTCTTCTATATCATGGTTCGATGCGTGACAATACATACAAGTTGTCGGTGGTAGTGGACATTCCCATGCATAATGTCTTGGTTGTTGAAGATTGTGACATGTGACTGGTCCTCTACCTCGTCTAAAAAATCCTATGGCTTGTCCTCCTCCTCTTTAGCCTGCTCGATCGCCTCTCGGTGTGTTATACTGTGGCGCTTGATTATACTATGCAGTATTGTACTGAGGTTGTGTCCGGTTGTACTACGACTGTGTATTATTGTATGGTTGTTGTGCAGTATTATACTGCTTCTGTGCAATGTTGTATGGAGTTGGGACTAGATTGAACCATGGTCTTGCTTTCCCAGTCATCATCCCAGCCTGTACTCTATATGCATATGATGTCCTTTCTTTCCTCAACTCCATAGTTCTAAAATTTTTATAGTCATGGCCCAATGACTTATAAAAGGTGTAATATGAATGCTTTGGGACTATCTAGTATTTCTGCATCATTGTATAGTGATAAGGGTCGTGACCCGATTTTTTGCATATTTCACACCATAGTCCTCCCAGTGGTAATGGATTTGGCATACCTGCTTCCATATACTGTGTGAACGTTGGGAATTCATTCTTGTGGTGTCCTTCCATCCTTCATGTGGTACACCAAACAACTTCTCATTTTTCCTTGTTCTTATTCTGGTTCAGTTGAAATGTTAGATTCTTTAAATCCTCCTTCAATTCCTCGATCGCTGGATTTGTCTCCTAGTACTGGTTCTCTTATAGTTGCAAGGTTGCCTGCACAACCTCTGCCTGCGTCTGAAATTTATGTTGTCGTAAAGGGCATTTTAATTGCGGGAGTAGTGATTTGACAAACAAGTGTCAATGCTTCATATCGATCATGAGGTATTTTAACTTTCCCTTCAATCGCTTGAATCTTTGATCAATCTCCCATACAGACTCTTCTGGTTTCTATCTTATTTCAATCATCTCATTCATGTACCGATCCTCTGAGCTCAACTTATGGAACTCATTTATCAATAACTTTGTAATGTTGGCCAGTGTCCTTATCGTCCCTGGGGCACTATTTTTGTCTAGACTCATGTACTAGTATAGTGAACGGTCTATTAGTGTAAGAGCTAGCTGCACAATTTTGGTATCTTCATTAGTGATCAGTTTTTCTTCCCAGATCTTTGCACAAATGAACAAGTTCTTTTCAGGGTCTTCTACTGCTTCTCCCCGAATTTCTCGTAACCTGATGGTGGGATCATGTCCTTCCATTTTGAATACTGAACTACTGCCTCCTTTGTGTGGTGTAGATGCTCGACTACTACTACCTGGACTGGCTCCTCCAATTGTTTCTCCTTGTGTAGATGTACTTCCTATGGTCGGATTTCCTTCGAAGTTCAGTTGTATAAAAGGTGGTGTTCTCTTTGGTTTATTAGTCGCACATGGGTTTATGGGTTCCACACTAACATTAATATGGATAGGATGGTTGCCTTCTCCTCCCACTCTTGGACCTCTCATCTTCCTTTCATATGTTGCGCACAGGATTTTCTCAATATTCTCCACATCTTGGATATCCTCTACCTCTTCCTCATCACTCGCCAAGCCTTCCCTCACTGCTACAACTCTCTTCTTGGTATTCACCTTGTATTGGTAGGGTACTCCGCTATGCGTCCTTCCCGTTGACGCAAATATCCACTTGATCGGGTCATTGTCCATCATGATCGGGTCCAAAGGTTCCTTCTCTTTCCTACCATTATCCTTACCTCCTTCCATTCCTCCTCTCTCTGTCAGTTCTTCCCCCCTTCCCCCATGCATGCAGGGAAGTTTAGTTGTCTAATTCCATTTTCATTACACCTTTTTCATATATCAGTATCTTAATAGAAGTATATAGTGATCGAATGTACCTTTCTCAAGGTCTGCGTAGAAATTCATGTTCCACTGTGATGTATTCCTTTGTTGTGTCAACTGCAAACTCTGTTATGAAGCCTGCCACAATACTGTCAAGCCAAAAGTCTATTGCGTAGGTGAATTTGTTGTTCACCTATTGTAACTTATCAATATGTACTGGGGTCCAGTCTAACTGTGGAATCCAATTTGTCGTGTGGTTATCTTTCAACCTTAGTATCCACTCTTGCAATAGATGTGGAAAGTCATAGAAAAAGACTTTGTGCAAATCAGTAAACATGTATTTTTCTAGATATTTGTGGGGTGTTATTCTAGGGTTTCTAGTGTCTTTCTATGCAAACTCTAGCTCTTTGCTTCTGAACTAGATTTCAATTTCTTCTTTCATAGGGATCCACAGTCTCAACATTCCCTTCTAATGGCTCATTTATCTCTTCTTTTATTTTCTCGTTCCTCACTCAACCTATCTCATCTACTCAATTCGTCTTTGTTCCTACCAACAACAACAGAACCATTTGTTGGTCACTCTCCTCTATTTTGAGCTTCTTATAGACCTAGGGTTCTTATCTTTTGGGTTTTGAACAAAGCCTCTAAAACTATCGGCTCTCCTGGTAAACGAGAAGGCAACACAACAAACAGAATGCGTTGCACAGTCTCACCTAAGATAACTTTAATGGGTGGTTGTAAGACTCAGGTGTTTACAACCCAGGATTGAGTATGAGATATGATATCTGTATTTAGAGCCATTTACTATAACTTATGATTGTAACCTATTGTTATTCGCGATTGTGCATTATCTTCAGCTACTTATTTCTTTAATAACACAACCATACTTCATAGCAATATAATAACCCATTCATTCATTAGGCACAATATTTAACTATTGAAAAGAGGATAAAGATATGCATGCATTTATCACATTACATATATGTTACTGTGGCTCACCCCCTCCTGGGATATGTCCACTGATATTTGTCACTCGGCTCTTTTATTATGGTATTTCTGCATCTATAGCGTCATGCGCTTACAATTCTCCTTAGATGGGTAAGATCTATATGAGGTGAACTAGACTGCACCAGGCTCCTCAGCCTTCGATCTAATCCTCAAGATCTACCATATCTCCTCTCCTCTAGCTCAATATATTACAAAGTAGTTCATGCAATAACATTACATATTGCATCAACTCATACATATCTACGATACTACAAATCCAACTACTAACTAAATTAGAACAACTACAAAATACCTCAAAAATACAGAACTCATCCACGATACCTCAATATCGTTATTTAGACATATTTGTCTCTTCATTCATTACAATTCATTACCAAAACTCTAACCCTACTAATGTTAGGTATTCTTTCCATGTGTGCGTGTTGATCCTCCATCCAGTTGTCTCTTTCCTTGTGAATGCTTTCTTGCATGCACTGATATTGCATTTCCTTCTAGTTGTTGCTTTACTTCTGCACACTTTCTTTCCCCATGATCATCCTTCTTTCCACTTCAGCCTTCTGCCAACAGGCATGAGGTAGTAATGTTGATGGAATTCATTGTACCGAGCCTCTGTGACACAACTATCATAGACCTTTCAGATTCTGGTGCAATACAGGAACACCTATCACAACTAGTACAACTTGAGGAGGATCAATTTATCATAGGATTTCACTAATAGGTTCAAAAGGAAAGGGAAAATTCATGGCATGAAAAACACATTAAGTCGAAAATTTCCAATTAGGAAACTTGGTACTACTATATGATAACAAGTTTATGAAGAACCTAAGTAATTTTCACATGCACTAGTTAGGACCATATGTGATCCCAGGGGTGACAGAGGTAGGTGTTTCAATGTTAGAAACACTTAATGGAGTATTATTGAAAGGAAGGGTGAACTATAGTTGGCTAAAACTCTATCAAGAGGGACAAAAAGCTGTGCAATAGGAAGAATCACACAAAAGAAAAAAAAAGAAAAAAAAAGAGTGCATACAGAATGACAATAAAAACTGCGTAGGTAAGGGAAACTATGCCAACCAGGGAAACACAACGCAAAAATGGCCAAGTATGTGATATTAGTTACACCATCCCACGTGGCTTAGTCATTGTCAAGTATGAAAAACAAGGAAATGAAAGTTACAAACGGATAAGGACAAGTCATAAAACACCATTTATAACAATGCATAAAGACTCCATAAGGACCAGTCATAAAGTCATCATAAATCCAGGGAGTAAAATAAAAACTTCGTCGATATGCATGACTGAGTGGAAATACCTGACATAAATATACTAATGGATTTGGAAATAAAATTCCATTAACACAAGCATCTGTCAAACTACGAGTGGAGGAGATAGGTGGGAAGGCATGAAGATTAGTGCACAATAGGAAAATAGGGCATAAAGTCAGTCAGGATTTCCAAATACGGGCCATTTTTATGTAGCAGGTACAAGAATAACTAAGATCATAAATTTAGAGTGAAGTACAGATATGGTGCCACACAAAGCCATAGGAGAAACAACAATGGTACTAATAAAGAGTCACACCAAAGCTCTCATAGATGAACCAGAAATTGAGGAAACCTCGGGTGCATCCTCATTAGTGCCAAGTTTTCCTCCCGACTACATACCATTAATGAAGGATGATGCCTCACTAGTCACACTGCATAAGTATATCAATTATACATTGGTGACCCCAGACATTCCAGAGGAAGTCATTATCGATGAAGACATGCTGGGGAGGGTGACTCAGTTGAAATATGATGATCATGACATTACCAATGTGGAGAAGTTCCATGAAATCATGCCTCATGAATACATCCATTTACCCAATAGAGTGTTCTAGTGGTCAAGGTCTGGGCCATAGGATTGGAGTGAGCAGGAATCCTTAATTTGTTTGAGATCCCACAATTCAATTGTAGCAACATAGTGAATTATTGCATCAAAATCCTACTATATTGCATACATGGGGGGTACATGTTGTTGGATAGGCCAATTTCAATTGATACAGACATTATATCATGAATCACTAGACTTCCTACATAGGGGAAATACCCTTCCATGTTATTTCTAGATAAGAAGACATAAAGATTACAGTCAGAGATGATGTGAGTAAGTTTCACACAATTAGAGGGGTGCGCGGTCTACATGTGCCAACTATATGCAACCTCACAATTCGAATAGCCACACAAATTTTAGCATCCAAACTGCTCAAAAATTCAGGAAGGATAAATTCCCATCAAGGGTAGTAGTTGCCGCAGAAAAATGTGTATAAGGAACTATGATGAGTTTGGTCCCTTTATTATTGAACCAAATCCTACTAGACTACATTGAATCCCAAGATAAGGGGATGGAGTTTGACTATCCCTGGCTCCTAATCCTAATTTCCTTTATAGCATGGGTAGAGCCAGAGGACACACAGTTCTTAGGGCTGAGGGGGAATCCGTGCGTAGCATAAAAATACCATAATTTCTTCTTTTCAATGAACAAACAGAGGCATATGGACAAAAACGTAGATTTATTTCTCTATGGTGAAAGAATTTGATAGAGTATCCAGAATGCACCACACATGTTTCCACAGCTGGTGGAGGCATACAACCCAGTCGTGAAATTTCACGTAGATAGGAATAATATGTACATCAAATCCACGAAGGATCCAAGGGAGGATTCGGTCCAAACGAAATACAATATAACCCAGGATGACATCCAATTGGTCATGTAGGATTGGGAACTAGACTGAAGAGTACTAGTAGAAGGGGGCGTGATTATGAAAGGGGGAACACTGAAGCAAAAAAACACACAAATGTATAAATGAACCCTCTAGGAAATGGCATAGAGGAAACCAAAGGAAATAATATGGAGGATGCACCATAAACAGGGGAAGCATTTCAACCTCCACAACTCTTACCTAAAACAGGAAGGAAAGAACAGGACCAGAGCATAGGGTTAGCTGCAAAGAAGAAGCAAAAGGATCAAAATCTACAAGTCATCTACACACAAAAAAATGATGACATATATCAAATTGGATACTGACTAAGGGATTTCGTGGAAGAAGTCCTCAAAGATACAAAAAATCAACTAGAAGCACTACAAATGAGGGTGCAATACCAATGCTCTAGGATACAACAGTTAATAGAGATAGTCTGATTGGCATTGATGCCAGGAGAAAGTACATCCCAACAAGAAATAGTGGAGGAAGAACAGATTGGGGTATCAATGTAGCCAATAGCAGAGCGTAGAGTAATCAAGATCCAAGTACAGAGAGTTAGGTTACCAAACCTTGAAGTACAGGAGAATCTACAAGGATTAAGTCACATGGACCTCGTCATCTCTGAGATGCCAATGGAATTATTACAAATCTTGCACATAGGGATAATGCAGGAACTCCAATGTTGGGTAGAAACAACAACTAGTGAGTTGAATAAAGAAGATGAGAAGGTGGAACTGTAGAAACAATACACCTGTGCTACAAGAAAAGTTTGTAGTACAATAAGGAGTGGAACTTGTAGAAAACTAGAAGAGCGAAGGAGAGAAATAAGTAGAGAAATCCATGATCGAAAAGAGTGAAGTGGAAGGAAAGGCATAGAAATCCTTAAAAGACAAAGATGAGGCTAAAAAAAGGCCGCCAAATCCTTGAAGGAGAAGGAAGAAGTTGAACAGATAATGTAGAAAGTCCACACAGCCATCCAAAAATTATACAAAGAGGTCCTAGAAGTACCGATGGTGGTAGAGGCCATGGTCGTGGAACAAGTAGTAAATATTAGTGAGGCTATCCAAGGAATTCACATGAATGTCACGAAGTTGGAAGTGCACGCAACAGTAGGGACACCACCAGAAGAAAGAGCACAAAGGGAACATAATGAATAGACAGTGGTAGGGAAGATCAAAATCTTAGAACAAGAATGTATAAATATATGCGACGAAGGCACACACATGTGGAAAGAGACAAAGAACACCCGAGAACTGCAAGCACTAGAGGAAAAAATACAAATTGCATAGGAACAAGAGACGCAAGCCACTGAGTGTGCAAATACTCTCCCATGAACCAAAAGAATGACAACACTCATCGATATCATGAAACTGTACCTTGTAGTGGAACAGTTGAAGGAATAACAATCGAATATCACACATGAATGGTGATCATGACATGAAGAATCCCTCGGGGTACTAGAAGAACTAGCTACCTTGCAAATCATCATGACATTAGCAGTGCAAGATAGTGAGGCCAAACTAACTAGTTTGACAGCGCAACTGATGGAGGAAATTGTGAATAAGGAAGAAGGAATCTGAACAAAAGTATATAAATTTAACGACAACCTCCATAAATTCACTGAGGCATGGAGGATCATGACAAAACAAGCCTTAGTGGCTTGGGATGAGCCATAGGTGTGTGTTGGGGGCCTATTGGGCATGAATTTTGGATAGAGAATAGTGAGAAGAGATGAGGTATAAAGAGAAGGCACATGATCAAGAAGATCAAGAAGACCAAGAAAGAAGAGAGAAGAAAGAGAAGAATATGGGGGGTGTAATGTCCCCCAACCCATATGAGTGACATTACGGTGCATAATACTCTTAAAAAATGAAATTTCTGGTAGCTAAATTAATTCATTTGTAGTTAGTCGATTTCATGTAGCTTACAACTAGGAATTAAAATAGATTTAGCTATTTTCGAGAACCACAAAATAGAAGCATATACAACATGCTAATAATAAACATGAAATGTAGTTAAACAAATCATTACAACATCATACAAATCACTTCCAAATACACATAATTCATGCACAACAATTAAACCCATAATTTAGCACAACAACAAGATAAAACTATTATCTTTTCACAACAATTGTGAAACCAACTTCTTGGGATGGACATTCCACCCAACCATAGACTAACTATTCCAAATAACAACAACTAGTCATCCCCAAGTTGAGGCTAGTGTTGGCCCTTGACCAAGTTTTGGAGAACCTTGGTCGTGTTTGACCATTTTGGGGACTTTGACAGGCTAGTCGAAGATGAAGCGCCTGGGAGAAGCGGAGATCACGGGATCTTGCCCCCTTTTTACAGAATGTTTGGGTTTAGGGTTTATGTAATGGGTATGGGATGTTAGACCATGGGTTTACCCATGTTTAAGCCCCATTTGTAATGTATAAATAGATATCTAGGCAATGTAATAAAAGGTAGACCTAGTAGAATCGGCTTAGTGCAGATCTAGAGGCTTTGTGCATACTTTGTGTTAAGACTTGCAGAGCTAAGTGCAAGTGATTGTAAGAAGCTTGTGTGCAGATTGTGTAAGAAGGCTTTATGCTGTGACCTAGCTCAGGGAAGGAGGATCTGGAGAGGTGTGCGCAGATCTCTCATCCTATGCGAGGTTGGTCTTGTGGCTTTGTGCATGTAAGAAGATTGAAATAATATAATAAAGAAAAAGAAGAGTTGGTGGATGTAGCCCCATGTGGGGGTGAACCATGTATATCCTGTGTTGTGATTGCTTTGTGTTATTGATGTGATTTATTCTTAGTGTCAAATGCTTAGGTATGTTAGATGTATCTGATGAAGTAAATTAGTGCTTAGTAATATGAATGAATGCTAGATCTGATCTATTTCTATGTGCTAAGTGCTTGGATGTGTTAGATCTTATTGAATACTACGTTGTTTTGTAATTAGGTTTTTACATATGATGTGAATAAAGGATTAAATACTAATGAATGTTAACTACTAAGTTCTCTATTAAGTATTGTGATCATAGATCTGTGTCCCAGCTAGGTTGTATATACTTGAGTCCTACAACCCCCCTGCCTTTACCTCGGGTGAGACTTCATATGCTTCGTGGGTGTTGCTGAAAGGGTCAGTAGTTAGGGTTTTGTTGGGACGTTGTTGAAGCATTGAAGCCTGGGTTTTCCCCTGTGCCAACAAATGGTTTTGTTTCCCAGACCTGAAACTGTGATTGCTGGGAACTGAGGAAAAGAGAAATCTCTATGTGTAGATCTGTTGCTCTAGTACGAAGTACTCTACTGACTTGTGAAGCTTCGTGCCAAGAAGAGATGTCCGATCTGAAGAAAAGAGGTAAGATCTTAAAGCTTTGTGCTCTGATAAAGGTAATATAAGTGGAAATTTTTGTTTCGAAAGAATGGATCTAGGAATGCTTGATAGATTTCATCCTAGTCTAAAAACTAGGGCACAACTAGCAGAAAGAAGATATGATATGAATAGATCTGATAGAAATAGTGAAAGATATGTTATTCCTTTGCATATAAATATTTTTTGGACTAACAAGTGGATTGAGGATCTTAGAAATAATTTTTTGCAAGTCTATCACTGTGATCCCAGTGTGCAGTACAGGAAAGGTTGGGGATCATTTAAGAGAAAGAGAGGATTGACTCTTTGTTCTAGTTGCAGAAGATTGGGACATCTTGCTAAGGAATGCCCTGGTAGAGGTCCTATTTTCCTTTGGTGTAATTCTATTGGACATAAAGTTTTAGATTTCCCTAGAATGATTGCTAAATTTGAAAAGATGAACATGAGACAAGAAAACCATGAGGAAGGTCAAGAGAATAAAAATATGCCAAAGAACCAAAAATAATATGAGGCTATATTATTGCAGATGAATGAAACAATGAATGATCAAAGAGACATCAGTTTATCAAAGATATTAAAAGAGAAAGAGTGCATATAAACAAGAATAGGATACTTCAACATAGACTGTGTATTGGATGCAGAAACATAGGTGAACATCATGACATAAAGTACTTGGGAAATTTTAGGAAAGCCTTCTATGATTCCTTCATTGGGAGGAATAATATTGTTTAAAGGAAAGATGATAACCCTATGTGGAATACTTACTCATGTACCTATGAGTGCTCATGGAGCATCGACATAAGATGAATTCTAGGTCAATATGTTTGTTGAGAACAATGCTCCTTTTCACTTTTGTTAGGAAGGACTTGGATTGAGAGAGATCAGATCCAAAGGAGAGAAGAAGAGGAAGCTATAGAATAGAAAAAGAAAGAATTACGATATTTCATGGTTAAGAGAATAATGCGCTTAATAGAAGAACATGAGGACAAGTCGAAGAAACTGAGGGCCAGAGACCTGGTTGTCGAAGTCGGAAGAACACAAGAAGGCTTAAAGCACTTATCCATGCAAGAGAGTAGAGCACCTACTCTAGAAACAATAAGAGAAGAATTATTATCCTCGAACCTTGTGAAATATCCTCAACAGTGCGAAGTTACTATGCTAAGAAAAGATAAGAACAATAATGGAAAAAGGAATCTAGAGACACAGATCATAGGTAAGAGAGAAAGAAATCTCAAAAAGAATAAAGAAAAGCTAGAAAAATTACTGGAGATTCTAGAGAGGACTTCGCAGAAGGAAGGCTTGTAGAACTTGAACCTCACTGGAATAGAAAAACAAGACCAACTAGCACTTTTCCATGGCGAAGAAATATGACCATCGGAGTCATCCCGCCTGTTAGAACGACTCTCCAGAATGGCTAGAAATGCAGTTATTGCCAAAACATTTTCCATTGGACTGTTGGAACTGCACCATAACAGATGGAATTGTATTGATTGAGGCATTCCTGCCCGTTGGAGGAGTCTGTTACAATGTTATCTATTTAACCCATTGAATGTTTCACCAAGGACACTTTTGCAAATTGTGATTATATGAGCCTACAAAGAACTAATTGATTTCATGCAGTGCTTATTGAGACCTAATCTGCTTACCTTGAGAATTTTTCCACCTATCCGAGATATTTGATCTCAAGGATGTATGTCAAGTGACCTTAGCACAGTAGATAAATCTGTCGAAGAGATTTTGATTGACCTCGTGGCTGAGAAGGTCATGTCCACAGGAGTACATGCCTCGTTGATCTAGGCCATCCCAGACTATGACAAAGAAACAAAGCAAGCATCGTGATGATTTGGAAAATGTGAAGCTCATCCCATCAATCCTACCCAACTACATCCCACCTTTGGTTGGCATGGTTAATCATGATAGTGTCTCGAGGGACTTCGAATATACACTGATCATTGGGTACATCCCAAAGGGGATATATGCAGTTGGAATGCAATTAGGATAGATTATGATGCTAAATACAAGTGAATTTAACTTAGGAATTCGCAAGAACTATGGCATGATTGCACCACACAAGTACTTGACCAATACAATAGGGAAGAATTCAAAGATAATCCCCCAGCCGTGGGCCATGGACATCGTGAGATCAACAATCCTTAACATGATGAAGATCCCACACTTCGACAGACATCAAGAGGTTAACACATGCATTAAACTCCTCCTATCATGCTACCATGGTGGTTACCTATGGTTGGATTGGCGCATCACCATAGATCCAGTGTTGATCCATCATATCACTGGATTAAGCATGCAAGGACCCAACCCTCTGGACTTTTAGCCAGGGAAGGCTCCAGATCGCTCCCTGGCACAACACATAAAAGACACTTACGACAATGTAGAGAAGGGGAAGCGGGGCTACAAGGTAGCCTCCATCCAAAATGGCACAATGCACCTAGCTTACTAGTTGATCTTTGGTAAGCTAGTTAGGAATAAAAAACCAACGTAGTTCACAGGGTTCCTTGTCGACCTCGCAGGCAAATGCATTGAAGGGATGCAAATGAACTAGGCGAGTTACCTCGTCAAACAGTTGGAGAAATATTATCGCGAAGCGCATGACCAGGGCTACGAGTTTCATTTTATTTGGTTGTTAATTCTCATTGCTTTCATCACTTGGGAGATGCCAAAAGGAGAGACCTTCCTTGAAATTGAGTCATCCGAACTGCTGGATATGAATTTCACTACGCTTTGTTATTCGAGCGACATGGAAAAACAATGGTAATCTAATGTGGTGTACCACACATATTATTTACAGTTGGAGAGGTCCATTGAATCTTTCCCTCGCATGATGCAAAATACTCTGCACAAGTTCAGGCCACTTGTGAAGTTCCGTGCATATAGTAATTTAATTTACATCACTGTGTGTGGGGACGGACACAAGGAAGAGATCCAGTCCTATTACAAATCATAGAGGAGGACATGGAAGAAATAACCAAGGAATGGCCTACAAAGTTCCTTGTACCGGTCGAACAGACAAAACTCTCTAACCCCGACCTCATGGAAATTCTTGTAGTCACTCAAGAAGAGTATGATGGACCCAGCAATAGCATAAGGAAGAAGAAGGAAGAAGTAAAGGAAATGAACAATGCATCAAAGGAAACTACACCAGATTCACCAGGAGGAGGAGGAGATGATGAAGTAGACCTGGAAGAGAACGAAGGGGAAGAAAACAAAAAAGAACATGGAGAAGTGACACCACCTAAGGATCCCATCATGGAGGCTGAGACATCCAAGAAAAGAAAGGTTTCCCCAAAGAAACCATCAACATGGAATAAATCATGAGCAATTAAGCCTCGATTACAGATTGTGCTCATGGTGGATGATATTGATTTCATCATCGTCGTTGTATCAAATACTTCAGAGGACATTTTTTAGCGAAGATAAGCCAAACAGGAGACAATATTTGACAGGATCGAGACAGAGCTCAAAGGGGTACAACAAGCTCTTTATTTGAACTGCATAGTGTCTAATGTGCCATTGTCATTAGGGGAATAGAATTAGGAGATGAGCCTGCCCAACTATGTAGATTAGTAAATTTGACGGAGGCTCACCTTCGTTGGGTCTAGGAGGAAAAGGATCAAGCCACAGAGTCATTAAAGCAAGCAAAGGAGGGAGCCTTAGAGCAATGTCGGGTTGCGCAACAAGAGAAAGATCACCTCTAGGTGAAGTTTGCAGAGGATAAAGCACAAATCCAGAAGTAAAAAGAACAACTACTCACAGAGCAGCTGGGAATCAAGGAGGGAGTCACCAAATCACTTCACTATGTGTTGGGCTTCGCACAGATATAAGAAGACATAGTGGAGATTCAAGTGGAGAAGCTTGATGAAGCTATTTAGAAGCTTCAAGCAAGAGTGGTAGAAATGGAACTGCAAGCAGTGCCAAGCAGTCTACAGGAAGTGCAAGACCAAAGAGAATAAACTTCCAGGAGCACAGTAGAAAGAATCAAGGTGTTGGCCTCGTAATGTAAGCTACTCAGAAAGCACAGTGAGAATACCTATGAGTGCCTTGTAAAGGACCCAAAACTTAGGACATTGGAGTCACAAATTCAAGAGGCAAAGAAACAAGAATCGATAGTGAAAGCGCAACTGAAACTTCTTTTAGCAGTCGAGAAGATGAAAAGGTCACAGGAACAACACATAGTTCAACAGAAGGTTCATTCCATCCAGAGTAAAGTCATGGAAGTGACCCAGAGATTTCAGTCGGTACAAGATGAAGCCTGCACACTTTTTGAGGAGATAGAGGGACAAGGTGCACAAATGGAACAAGTGGTCACCTTAGTGTAACAACACTTGGAAGGACCTGTGACCAAGAAAGTCAATTAAGAGTTTGTCGAGCAGGGGGCTCTGGCGAAGCAGCAAGTCGAGCCAAGCTTGAGGCATTTGAACCAGAGTTGCCTAGATCTGAGTGACTCGAGACGAGTCAGAGGTGAGTGTTGGGGGCATGTTGGCCCTCGACCAAGTTTTGGAGAACCTTAGTCATGTTTGACCATTTTGGGGACCTCAATAGGCTGTTTGAAGACGGAGCACCCAAGTGAAGTGGAGATCACGAGATCTCACTCGCTTTTTATAGGCTTTTTGGGTTTAGGGTTTATGTAATGGGTATGGGATGTCAGCCCATGGTTTTACCCATGTTTAATCCCCATTTGTAATGTATAAATAAATATCTAGGTGATGTAAGAAAATATAGACCTAGTAGAATTGGCTTAGTGCGAATCTAGAGGCTTTGTGCATACTTTGTGTTAAGACTTGTAGAGCTAAGTGCAAGTGACTGTAAGAAGCTTATGTGTAGACTTTGTAAGAAGGCTTTGTGTTGTGACATAGCACGGGGAAGGAGGATATAGTGAGTTGTGCACAGATCTCCTGTCCTATGTAGAATTTGTCTTGTGGCTCTGTTCATGTAAGAAGTTTGAAAGAAGATAATAAATAAGAAGAAGAGTTGGTGGACGTAGCCCCACATGGGGGTGAAACACGTATATCCTGTGTTGTGATTGTTTTGTGTTATTGATGTGATTTATGCTTAGTGTGGAATCTTTATGTATGTTATATATATCTGATGAAGTAGCTTAGTGCTTAGTAATATGAATGAATGCTAGATCTGATCTATTTCTATGTGCTAAGTGCTTGGATGTGTTAGATATTGTTGAATACTGTGTTGTTCTGTAATTAGGGATTTACCTGCGATATGAATAAAGGATTAAACACTACTTAATGTTAACTATTAAGTTCTATGTTAAGTATTGTGATCACATATGTGTGTCCCATCTAGGTTGTAGACACTTGAGTCCTACAACCCCCCTACCTCTACCTCAGTTTAGACTTCATATGATTCGCAGGTGTTGCCGAAAGGGATAGTAGTTAGTGTTTTGTTGGTGCATTGTTCAATTTTTTAACCCTAGGTCTACCCCTGTTCCACCATCTAGAAATCCAAAAAAGAGGGTTGTCTCTCACAGTCCACTCACAACTCATAAACTCTCAACCCAATAGATATTCTCCTAAAAATATCCCAATTTTCCACCATACCTCTTCCTCTTAACCTGTATAACCCAAGGAATGTATCCCTTCTCTGATATAATTCCCTTGGGAATTCCATTCGTTTATTAGGATATCTCTGACATAGGAATCTAGGAATCTCTCAACTTGGAACTCAAGGGAAATTGTTGCTAGGAAAACTATCAGCAAACCAACAAAAACCACTTGTTGTTTCAGTGCAACTCATAGAGGAGCTCATTCTTCAGGCCCGACAACCTGAATATTCATTTTTCCAGATCCAATTCACTCCAATTACACTCCATATTTCTCTATAATTCACCCTCCATAGCTGCAACAACTTCAACCTCTATTTCTTTCTCTCCTCTTTCTCTCATTCCCCAAAACTTGACTCCTCCAAACTGTTCTCCCAACCCATATGAATTAACTCCCTTTGTATTTCCTTTCTTCACTCACACTCTTACTAAAGATGATTATATTCAACCCCCATGTGCCCAATAACTTTGGGATGTGACCACTCACACCCACCCTCTTACATGTATTCAATGATTGGCTTTGGGATCACTCAATCAGAAATGTGAAGGCTCATATACAAATAACAAATTTAAGAAAATGAGTTAAATGAATATTCATGGGTAAGTCACCCATTGAGCCCCTGTTGGCCATTATACTACACAATCCCCCCTCTTGTGGATTAATTCATCCCCCATATCTTGTACAGGTCCCCTTAGCAACGAGCATCACATTTATCATTAAAACAAGGAAAATGAAATTAACATATTACATCACTTTGGTCATAGCCACACATTATATATACATAAGAATTAATTAAACTAAGGATTCTATTGGGGATTCTATATTCCCCATCCCCTACAATTTTGCTTCATCCTAGGTACACTCTATGTCGATATACATATATGCAATTTTACATCATAATTCTTAGAAATAAAATTCTGCAATTTAACAAGTCCAACATCATCTCCAACCAAACTCTCATGTTTCTCTCAACTCGCCAACCCAAGGAAGGAACCATTCATTTATTAGGGATAACCCAAAGGATGTACCATCCATTTATCAAGGCTAGCCGAAGGAATTAGCCATTCTTTTATCAAGGTTTCTGACACAGTTGGCTAGGACTTTGAGATGTGCTTTCATAATTTTAGTTGCTCAAAATGGAGTCTTGCATTATGTTTTCTTCAAAACTTTCAAAAATTTGCGGGTATTCTTCCCACATGTTTTATTCATGCTCCCATGTATCATATTCAATACCGTAGTAGGTCCATTGAACCTTTACCATCCCTATGGATTTTTACTTGATCACTTTGACTTTCTGATCTAGGATGCGTACTGGTTCCGCCTGGAAATCCCCTTCATGATCCACCTGGATCACATTCCAATAAATTACATGGTTAGGATCAGACACATATTTCTTTAACAATGACACATGAAATACATTATGCACTCTCATGGATGCAGACAAAGCTAACATGTATGGAACTAGCCCTATCTTTTCTAATATTTCAAATGGCCCACAATATCTTACTGCCAACTTCAGGCAACTTTGTAATATTAGCCAACTTCTCTTTTCCTTCAATTTCAAAAACACATGTTCTCCCACTTTAAAATTTCTGAAAACCATGTTCCTATTTGCACAATTTTCTTCCTACTTTGGGAATATTTTAAATTATGTTTTACCTTTGCCATCTGATCTTCCATTTATTTTAAAAAAATTGGCCCAACAATTGCTCTGTTTGTTGGATTATTCCAACTTACTAGTGTGTTACATTTTCTTCCATACAATGCCTCAAATGGACTCATTTTCAATGAGGCATGATACCCATTATTGTAGGAAAACTCAACTAAATGGATATAATCTTCCTACTTTGATGGCTAATCCATCACATACATTCTAAACATGTCCTCAATTATTCTGTTAGTCCTTTCCATTTTCTTATATGACTTTGGATGATATGATGTACTAAGATTTAAATTTGTCTCAAAGCCCTTGAACAAACCCTTCCAAAAATTGGAAGTAAACTTTGGATCTCTGTCTGAAACTATTGCCTTAGGACATCCATGTAGCCTAGCAACTTCTCTCATATAAATTTCTGCAATATTTTCTTCCTTGTGTGTAGTCTTTACTGGAATGAAATGTGTTTCTTTAGTCAAATTATTCACCACCACCATGATGGAATCATGTTGCTTTACTATTCTGGGAAACTTGGTAATAAAATCAACTGTAATTACTTCCCACTTCCATTCCGAAATGATAAATGGATGTAGAAAACTTGTTGGGTGTCTATGTTATGTCTTTACTTTTTGGCATTCTAAACATCGACCTATGTAATTAGCCACGTCTTTCTTCATTCCTGGCAAAAAATATCGGCTTCTTACTACTGCAATTGTTTTATGATATCCTGGGTGCCTGACATATGGAACATTATGCATCTCCTTCAACATTGAATTTTTCTTCTCTTCGGAATTCAACACATACATCTTACCTTTGTACGTGAGAATTCCATCTTCTTTCAGCTCATAATAATTAAATTTATGTTGAAAATTACCTTGTTGTAATGTCTCTTTTATTTTTAAATAATTCTGATATGAATTTGTTGTTGCAACAATTTTGTCTTTTAGGTCTGTCATGTACATGCTAATGGCTGCAATATGCACTTCATGAGCTCTCCTGTTGGGTGCATCAACCACTTGATTTTACTTTCCCTTTATATCCTTAATTTCGAAGTCATATTCACTCATAAATTCCAACCATCAATTTTGCCTAGCATTTAGTGTTGGCTTTCCAAAAAAATGATCTGGGCCATAGTGGTCTGTCCTTATCTTGAATTTCTTAACCATAAGATAATTCCTCCACATTTTCAATGCATGTACAAATGTTGCTAACACCAAGTCATGTGTAGCATAATTCCTTTCACGCTCTTTTAATTTTCTGGGCTCATAGCATACCACATGATATTTTTGACTAAGAACTCCACCAAGTCCTTCCTTGCATGCATCTATTCACAAAAAAAACTTCTTTTGAATCTGCAATCTTCAATATTGGTGCACTTGTCAATATTCCCTTCAACTATTGAAAACTCTCTTCACAGTTAGAAGTCCATTTGAACTTCGCTCCCTTCTTTTTAAAAGAAGTGATTGGATTTGCAATCTTTGAGAACCCTTTTATGAATCTTC
Organism: Picea engelmannii; assembly: GCA_009831015.1. Classification (NCBI taxonomy): domain Eukaryota; kingdom Viridiplantae; phylum Streptophyta; class Pinopsida; order Pinales; family Pinaceae; genus Picea; species Picea engelmannii. Next base: position 691,011 of record ML784493.1, read on the forward strand.
GGTAATAATAGACAAGACCCATGAATGATCTGACCTCTGTCACATTCTTTGGAACTAGCCATCCTCTAATGGCCTCTATATTCTTAGGATCAACTTATATCCCTGTTGTTGATATTAGATGCCCCAAGTAGTGAATATTCTTTTGATAAAATATGCACTTACTTATCTTAGCATATACTCTGTGCTCTCTTAAAACTTGCAACACCATTCTTAAATGTTGCACATTATCCTCTTCTAATTTAGAATAGATGAGTATATCATCTAAGAACACAATCAAAAAAATTGTCCAAGTATTCCCTAAACACTCCATTCATTAGACACATAAAAGTGGTGGGGGCATTTGATATCCCAAATGGAACTACCATGAATTCATAATTCCCATATCTTGTTCTAAATGTTTTCTTGTTGATGTCTTCTTCCTTTATCCTTAATGATAGCTTGATCTCAAGTCAATATTGGAAAATATTCTTGCACCCTTTAGCTGATCAAACACATCATCAATTATGGAAATATGATACTTATTATTGATGGTAACCTTATCAAGCTACTTGAAATCAGTACATAGCCTTAAGGTTCCATCCTTCTTATTCACAAAAAGAACTGGGGCTCCCCAAGGTCATACACTTGGGTGTATATACCCATTTTTTAACAACTCTTCAAGCTGAATTTGTAACTCCTTAAATTTTTGTGTACCCATTATGCATGGTGTATTATACATTGGGGTAAATCTTAGCACTAAATCAATAGAGAAATCAATGTCTCTCTTGAGTGGAGATCCTGAGATTTCTCTAAAAACATCTTCAAAATTCCTCAAGACTGGATGTTCTTCGATGCTTGCCAATTTATCTTTGGTTGCCTCCTCCATATGGGATGCAAACATCTGAGATCCCTTCCTGAAGCTCTTATTCAACTGCATATCTAAAATTTCTCTGACAACTAAAACTCTTGGAATGCCTTGAATATTTCCTTGATTCCCTTCCTCATCAAGACATGTGATTGTCTTGTTGTAATAGTCTAGGACAACATGATGTTTCTCCAACCAATCCATGCCAATTAGATAGTCATATGAACCCAATGGTATGATGTTTACATCTTTGTTTGTGTTGAGTCCATTAATGTCTATTTGAAAATCTTTAACCAACTCATTGATCTTTCTCTTAGCCCCTGTGGCTAACTGAACTAACCAAGATTTATTATGCTTACTTATTTACAAGTGAAATATTTAAACAATGCTATCATTTATGTAACTATGGCTAGCTCCAGAATCAATTAAAATTTATATGGGATGGCTATCAATCCTACCTTCCACTTCGATCATGGGGGATTGATATTCTGCCTGCTTGTTGTCCAAGGCTTCATAAATCCTTGGCATGCTTCCTCCAATCTATTCCACTATTTCAAGCTCCTGAATGTTGTGGAGAGTCCTCGTTATTTCTCCTTTATGAGGGAAATCCCTATATAAGTGATTCCCCTCACATCCCCAACTTTGAATATGTTGTTTCCTTAGCCTTTTCCCAAATGAATCTTCATTATTTTGCTCATTTTGGGCTACCTGGACTTGATAATTTTCTTGGGAGTTATTTTTGAAAAAGGGCGGCTTAAAACCTTTCCACCATTGATCCTTTTTCCATTTCATCTTGTCATTCCAATTATTTTGGAAAACTGGCCTTCCTTTGCTTTTCTCATAAAGGTTCCTTGCTCTCCTTATGGTTTCCTCCAATGTATTGGGGTTATCACATTGAATCTTGTCACTAGAGAAGGAGGGTAACCCACTTAGAAACCCTTGTATTTTAACCTTCTCATCCTTTATGAAGTCAACATACTTCAACAATTCAAATAACTTCTTATCATATTCATCCATTGTCATCTTGAGTTCAAAGAATGCTTTCATCTTTCTCTCATAATAATGCTCAGACAAATATTTTTCTTGGAAATATCCTTTGAACTACCTCCATGAGATCCTTTTCTCATCGATGTTCTTTGATTTATTAAGTTTATCCCACCACATGGCTTCCTTCCCTTGCAAGTGGTAGGTGGAAATTATGACTTCTACTCAGGATGGGTAATCATGCAGCTGGAAATACTTCTTCATTTCCAACATCCAGGATTCTACCTCTTCTCCTTTCCTATGTTCACCATTGAAAGCAGGTGGCTTTATTTTCCCGAGTTCACCTTGCAAGATGTGTGCCTCAATATTTCTTCTTTTCCTTCTAACATGAGACACACTTGTTGATTTTTCAATAGACAAGGTTTAAGCATGAAGTTCATTCCATTTTAGCATTTTACTTAAACCATAAACAATTGTGTTGCGGAAACCAATATCACAAGAATAAACACCATGCACAATTACACAAGAAGTATCCTGGGAAACCCTTCTCAACAAGGGAAGAAAATCCATCCAATACTTTTCTATATTATTCAAGAGAAAGACCTCCACAACCAAGAAAACCTAGCACACAAAAGGGTGGTTACAAACCCTAGAAGACTAGCGCCCAAGAGAGGTGCACAATTTTCCCATGAATATGTACTTTCTGAAATTTCCAAACTCACACTTGAGATATGATTCCTCAATGGGGAATTTACATTTACTTATATTAGACTAAACATGTCAACAAAAGTGTATATTGGCACAACAAGGCCGATCTCACTAACTTACAATATAATTAATAATTACCAAATTAATTATATTTTACATTAAGGTGGGGCCGACCTTTACCCTTTACATTACAATTAAGGTTACAGTTAAGTATGACTCTTGAAAAATATAGCAAGGGATCTCATACACCCACTAATAGTCAACCACTAGGGGAACATCCATAGGGATATCCATATCTCTATCTCACTACGTCTCACAGAAGAACCTCACTCACTAGTGCTCAGCCACTAGGATCACTTTCACCCGTGCTCATCCACATGCATGTCCAACTCAACATATCTTCTTTCCCACTTCATTACACAAGATATTCATCTGGAGTTGATCATCTCAACTCTCTACTCAGAGGAGGATAATACATCATTTTCATCCTTGTCTCATAACGATGCACCCAGCTCATGGGAATTCACACGTTCACCTTGTGCTTAGCCACATGCACATCCAACTCAGCAGATCTCCTTTCTCACTGCGTTACACAAGAGAATCATATGGAATTGTTCTCAACTCTCTGTAAGGAGGATGCCATCACTACGTTCTAGTTTTGTCTCAAATAGGAACCACACACCCATCTCAGGGTCTCTCTCTCAGGTCTGTGTCCTGGAGGATGTCTCACATAGCTATAATCATCAACAACACTTGGGATGCTCCTTGGCCATGAGCTTGCATGATTTATTCTAGTAGACTTCCTTGGATATTGATGGTGACTTCTCATTCTTCTTGAATGCCTATCATTTCCAGGTTAATCCCTTTTGGTATGGGATCTAGATTTTGATACTTGTCTAGCACTAGCTTCTTGCTTGGTGCCAGAATCCTTGTTGACTTTCTTATGCAACATATGCAAGATCTGAAGTATCTCTTCCTGATAATTTATAATATTTTCATTATCAACCATGTAGCTCTGCACTTCCCTATGCATACTTCTCATAGTGACAGGTTCTTGCATATCTCTTCTTCCATTTGACTCTGTATCAACATTCCCCATGTTGACATGTAGACCTCTGAACTCTTCCTCGTGGCTGTAAGATCCTTGAGCATCTTCCATGACTCCAGTCCTCATATAAGAACTAAATTTTCTTTCTGTGCCTCTAATACTGCAAGAAATGTGAATGTAATAATTATTATTAGAAATATGCATAGCATAAAAAATATCATCATATATAATGTGGGTTATTTCTTCATCAATTTATGAAGGATATATTGCACCAATACAATTTTTTTATTTTCTTGATGCATTCCTCCCCGAAACAAATTCCCAATGAATGAAACCTTTTCCAAAATCGAGCTCTAGTTTGGAATTTATAGCCTTTCGACGTTATTTAGGGCATCTTTGGCCAATGGCCATCCCCTTCTCCATGTAGCATTCGTGTAGCTTAACTTCTCTCACACCATATGACATGGAATGGTCATGACTTGGGTCATCATCCCCTGAGGATGACATGGTTATTCATTTTTAGGGAATATCTCTCAGTCTTCGTGAGTACCGCACCTTCGACCCCTTCGATATTCTTGTATAGGTCTACAAACTTCCCTAGAGTTTCAAAGTCTGAATAAATCTTTGCACTACATAATCTATGGTGGAGATTCAATCCAACCTTGGATCTGATGGTTGAGGTTCATTTGTGCTTAACACATACCTTAAACTTGACAAGGGCAGGGGGGGGTCCCATACTTAATTCGTGACCAAACCCACAATTCCATGTAGAAATACTCATACATGCTAGATCATCATGGCATACATTCCCTATCCAACCAAGGTTGGACACCACACACTAGAATTTCAACATTTTGGCACTTCAACACTTCAATGTTTAACACATCATACATATCCTCGAATCTCCTAGAGTCTTGGAGTCTCAAAGTCTCTAAGTTCCAGAATTCCTCTCCACGTACTTCGACCTTCAATGCTTCGAAACTTTGACATTTAACACATATTCCTATATATTTGAACCTTATGAAGTCTCAAAGTTTTGAAGTTCCATAGTTTTTAAGTTCCTCACCACATACTCTATCCTTCGGCACTTCAGGATATTCTTACCCTTTGTACATTATGTTTCCTAGAGTACAAATTTGCCAAATTTTTTACACTATCCTTCCACTAGTTGATTGAACGGTTGATAAAGGTTCCCAATGGTCCCTCAATCAATGATCCACAATATCTTTGAATTCCTCCCCTTGATCTAATGGTTAATAACATTGCTTATTCTATCCTTCCACTATACCCGATCTAACATTTGAGAGAGATCCTGAAGGATCCCTAGATCAACGACTCATGCGAGTTCATGATTTCAACATTCAGGGATTCCAACCATTCCAAACTCTTTCGTACCTGGAGTGGTTTAATGTTGAATGAACGTAACTCACATTTGCCAGTCAGGAAGGGTACCGAAGTATCCTTAGATCTACGACTCACGCTACTTCATGACTTTGCATCCCTTAGAAGTCTTAACCCATTTAATTCCCAAAGGTTTACCTACCGAAAAGTTCATAAAGAAGAGATGACTTCTTGTTGTTGTTTAAAGATATCACTTACCCTATCCTTCCACTATACTATATCTAACAATCGAGAAGGGTCCCAAAGAATCCTTTGATATATGGCCTATGTCACTTCACGACTTCGTCATTTGGGGAGTTCTAGCCATGTAATTCATTTTCACTCCCAGAGTGAGTCAGCACTGAATTTGACCATAGCGTATATCCAATGGTCAATATGGATTATGAAGATCCTCAGATCAACAACCCACATTGCTTTGGGACTAAAAAACTAGTCAGTGTTAATGATAGGGATGATCCCACGATAACGGATAGGAGACCGCCAATTGTTGATCAAACTCTTTGGTAACCATGTCAGTAGGTTTCCTTTGATGGGATTAGAGTGTTGTGAAGTTATAACATCACGGATTCCCTGACCTTCGAAGTCCCGAAGCTTAGAAGGCTTAGCTCCCCTTGAGCATAGTGCAAGGTTCTAGGACCCTGGTCATATGGAACTTTAACAAGCCCTAGAGGGCTACACTCTTAAATCTTATCTGAGATTTGGTTAAGTTTGTAGAATCGATCCCAAGGTCACTTGGACACGAAAATGGTCTGGATCCCTTTCAAAACCCCTGATTTAATCCTATTCATTGATCCCATCAACCTTTCAAATTCTTGAATCCTTAGGAATTTTAAATTTATCATGATGAATCTCGGCCTATAATCATGAGATCAAACACGATCTCAGTCGTGGATTCTCCAAACTTCCTGTAACTCTACAGACGACCATTAAAACATGATTTTTGATCATTCTAGGTCAAATTTTAATTCTAAAACTCCACTTCTCTACTCCATTAACCTTATCAAACCATCCAAACTTATCAAAGTTCACATTCCAGTCACGGAAATTGGGGATTTCTCTCTAAATCTCATTTTCCCCCAAATCAGTCATAGACAAGGTTTGAAGCAACGAATTTCACTAATTCACATCCCTCTTGGCCCATAAAATCATGATGTTTGAACCATAAGATATGATACCATAATGTAACATCCCCCAGCCCATCTGAGTGACATTACAGTGCATAATACTCTTAAAAAATGAAATTTCTACTAACTAAATTAATTAATTTGTAGTTAGCTGATTTCTTGTAGCTTACAAATACAAATTAAAATATATTTAGATACTGTTCATAACCAAAAAATAGAAGCATATACAACATGATAATAATCAACATGAAATGCAACTAAACAACTCATTACAGTGTCATATAAATCACTTCCAAATACATAGATTTCATGCACAATAATTAAACACGTAATTTAACACAACAAGAAGATAAAACACTTATCTTTTCCCAACATTTGTGTAACCAACTACTTACAATGAACGTTCCACCCAAACATATACTGACTATTCCAAATCTCAATAGCCAATCACCCCCAATACGAGGCTAGCAATACACAAAAGAGGGTGGTCTCTCACAGTCCACTCAAAACTCATAAATTCTCAACCCAACTAATATTCTCCTACAACTATCCTGATTTTCCACCAACTCTCTTCCTCTTGACTTGTCCAACCCAAGGAATGTACCCCTTCACTGATATCATTCCCTCGGGAGTCCAATTTGTTTATCAGGGTCTCTCTGGCACAAACATCTAGGAATGTATCAGTTGGGAACTATCAACAATCAACTAGGAACGTATCAGTTGGAAAACTATCAACCAATCAACAACAACCACTTGTTGTTATAGTGAAACTCACACAGGAGTTCACTCTTTGGGTCTGAAAACCTGACTCTTCAGTTTTCTAGCTCCAATTTTCTCCAATTACACTCTATATTGTTCTAAAATTCACCCTCCATGGCTGCAACAACTTCAATATTTGTTTCTTTCTCTCCTCTTGTTCTCATGCCCAAAAAATTGAATTCTCCAAACTTTTCTCCCAACCCATACGAATTTCCTCCCTTTGTCTTGCCTTTATTCACTCACACTCTTCCCCAAGCTAATTATACTCAACCCCTATGTGCTCAATAACTTTGGGATGCGACCACTCACACCCACCCTCTTACACGAATTCAATGATTGGCTTTGGGAACACTCAATCATAAATGGTAAGGTTCATATACAAATAAAAAATTTAGGAAAAAGGGTTAAATCAATATTCATGAGTAATTTTCCCCTTGGTCCCCTCTTGGCCATTATCCTAGAAACTTCCCCCTCTTTTGGATTAGTTCACCCCCCATCTCTTTTCCATGTCCCCTTAGCCACTATCATCAAAATTATCATTAAAACAAGGAAAATACAATTTGCATATTACATCACTTTGGTCGTAGCCACACATTATATCTATATAAGCATTAATTAAAATGGGGATGTTACAGGGAAAAAGAAGAAAAAACTAGCACAAAATCAAGGAAAATCAGTCGAGCATGAGCCATATCCATCTCATAATGAGTTGTCTCCAGTCGATCATGAGTGGTAACCAACTCCTTATGAGATGGGAAGCAAACCTAAGAAAAAATCCCAAAATATGTAGATCAGATAAGTTCAAGAAAAAGAGACCAAGAGAATTTTGAGTAGTTGGTGCGACTGTAGGATTGTAATATCCCAATCCTGAGCCCTTGTTGATTTGTAATGATGTTTAATGATGTGTATATGCTAGTGAGCCAAGTTTTTATAAGATGGGAGGATTATGTGTTTATTAGGATGGAGAGCCTAGATGTAAAGGCCAATGAACCTATTTTTGGATATGTAACACTCATATCATTTAATATAATACATCGTTGCATGTAGACCGACCAAAATAAATGAGGATGGGGGACTAAGCTCCACTAGGAAGGGAAAGGGAAGGCGTATATGAGGCTAGGAAAGAGGGTTAAGCTTGAGGGATTCCCTCAAAAGCAATATTATAATATATTCCTAAAAGGATAAGGTTTGGAAATAAACCTGTTATCCTAAGTTCCTTTGGGGAGAGGAACGAACTCCAAGTGGAGAGGAGTGAGCTTCTTGAGAGCCATGTGTCATCCAGGACGCATACAAATATATGTGGACAATTCATATGTTTTGGTATCTTTTTCCCCATTCACTCACGCATTGAGAAGGCATGCAGTCAACTATTTTTCACCATTTTTGAACCCTTTGTAACTTGAACACACTGGTATTTTGTTGAGCCCGTACCCTGCCTTACTCTATTTTACTACTTTGGTTACCCATTTGACTTAGGAGCTAGACAAAAGAAGGAGGTTTTCAGGCCTGTGGTTATGAAGAGGTGGGTTGTCAGGCCTGCGGATTGAAGAAGCAGGTTGTTAAGACTGTGAGCAACTCTCTCCAAGTGAGAGAAATTGTTGGGGAAGTGATTTCTTATGGAGGGAGTACAGTAGAAACTACAAAGATCTAAGAATTACTGATCTAGCTTGTTGTTGAATCCCTAGAAGGGAAGTGGAGAAATCGATGGACTATGGAACAATTAAGGTGTATATTCCTGAGGTGGGATAGGCACGTGGGGAATGAGAGTTTGTGAGAGATGGGCGTAAGTAGGATCATTGGAGGGAATCCTTCCTGTTGCATTGTGCAACTTTTCATAGTCTCAACCTAGCCTAGTATTTCCTTTACCTTGGGTGGAGTTTAGTCCCAGCTTGAGGCTGACCCACTACTGATAGCTTGGAGAAATGTGGTATAAGGATGGGAGGTTTGTGGAAGGTCTTCACGCAGTCAGTGGCTTTCATAAAAAGATAAGTACCAATTCTATGCTAATTTTACATGCTTTGCTTAAGTACATGTCTAAATTTTATCAAAATTGTTTGTGTTTATTGCAGGTATGTGTTTACTGTCACATTCGCATGAATATGTGTATGAGCATAATTTCTATATCTGTTAAATTTGCATAATATATAATATATATATATCAGAGCTTGAACCAAGTAGATATTTTTGGTAGCATGCCTGACCTTGAGATGGATGGGTATGTGACAATATTCTATTAGAGCCCAGTTTTCAAAACTGAACCTGAATTGGGCCGTATAAGTGATTTTTGAAGAAATAGTTTCAGATAATTAAAATTAAAAAGTTCCAGGATGGCACTTATGGAACACCTTGGATGTGCTCAGAAGATCAAGAGGTATAACAGTTTGATAAACCACATAAACCATGGTATTGGGCCACAAAGTTTAAATTTGGGTCATTCGATCTATTCAGAAGAAGACATGTCCCTCACAACTTTCATATCTAGAGAAGGTGCAAGAAAATTGACTGTCAAGTCCTTCATAATTCATTACTTCGACGAGTTTTTATTTTTTGTTGAGAAAGGAGCCGAAGCACGAAGATCCAAAGTCCTAGAGTGACTCTAAAACATGTATCATTTAGGAGGAGGAGAATCGTTGGATTTCCCAAGCATTTCAATGGTTTTGAAAATATGTCGATCAGAATAAATTGTCGAAGTCTCGAAGCTACGGGAAGCATTTGTTCAACAACCAACAGTTCAACAAATCGAAAGTTTTGAAAATATGTCGATGAGAAGAATCGTCGAAGTCTCGAAGCTACAGGAAGCATTTGTTCGGTAGTCGACAATTCGACAGATCGATAGTTTTGAAAATATGTCGACGAGAAGAAATCATTGAAGTATTGAATCTACAAGAAGCCTTTGTTCGGCAGTCCACATTTCAAAAGATTGACAGTTTTGAAAAAGTGTTGATGAGAAGAAATCACTGAAGTCCTGAAGCTACGAGAAAAATTTGTTCAGAAGTCAACAGATCGACAGATTTGAAAATGTGTCGATGAGAGGAAATCACCGAAGTCCTGAAGCTATGGGAATCATTTGTTCAGCAGTTTGCAGTTCAGCAGATCGACATTTTTGAAAAAGTGTTGATGAGAATAAATCGTCGAAGTCCCGAAGCTATGGAAATAATTTGTTCAATAGTCGACATTTCGACAAATCGACAGTTTTGAAAAAGTGTCGATGAGAAGAAATCGTCGAGGTCTCGAAGCATTATATATGACGTGGGATGATGAGGTCACCTAGGGTGATGTGGACCTACCCTAAGTCTACCATGTATCACTTGTTTTTGTAATTTTTAAAGGCTCTCAGTATCGATTGAGACCTGACACGTGTCACTCAATTGTGGGGCCAAGTGTCACCACGTTGTTTTATGAAAACTTTACTATGTGGACCTCAGGAGGTTAAGAAGTTCGGGCATTCAGTGTTTAGGGTAAAAATGTTGGAAGAACTTCCAGATATCCAAAGTCTCGGAGTCCCGAAGTCTCGAAGTTATGAAATCACAAAGCACCGAAGTGATGTCACTTAAGTCGACATGGGTACATAAGATGCATTCCACATTTCAGTGTGTTTTAGGATTTTAAATGACTAATTTCTCCAATTATAACTTGACACATGTCACCCCTCATATTGGGCCACATGCCTACTTCTAGTGTTTTTCCACTTGGTGCCAGATCCTGTAGTTTGGAGACTTGACAATTTGAAGGAACTTGGTCGATAATTGTTAAGTATGAAGACTCCCAAATCTCCAAAAAGTGGATTAAATCCTCATTGTTGATTGAGAGAGGACACGCGACAGTAGATCTTGTGGTCCATAGACTTGGTACTCTGGAGGAATTATGTTGCAATTGTGTTGAGTCAAGAACTCACGGAGGTCGAAGTTAATCTTGACCATTGATCGAGAGATGACATGTGGAGGAAGGAGAGGATATCTGGTAATTTGACACTCTGGGAGATCTATGGAGAAGTGCTTTGGAAAGCCCCAAAGGTCAAAGTTTCCTTGTAAATCTCAGCCATTGGATGTTTGGAAGTCGTGGACTGTTGATCCACTGTCCTTCATGAGTTCGCCAATTTGGCACTCCGGGGGATTTGAAATTTTGTAGTTGTGGAAAACCCCCAAAGCCCAAAGTTCTGAAGTCCTGAGTATCTCAAGGCTCCAGATAAGTGTCTATCCGATAACATTGGGTCACAGTCTATGGTCACATGCGTTCAAGGGCCGAAGAAAAAAGGCTAGTGCCCAAAAATTGTTTTGTTTTTTTAAACATAGAAGGGATTAGAGAAGGAGCCCTTGGGGTTTTTGATTTTCATAGAACTACATCGAAGGAAGTAAGGAAGGCATGTAAACCTAAAGAATGGATCCAACACGAATCCAAGAGCCAATTTGACTATGAGTTGGAAGAATCCATGTACAATAATTGCATCACTAAAAATACAAATTGTTCAAGTATCCATAACTTCCTTCTCAAAACTTAGAATTGGGCATGGAAGCAGGCATTGGAAATGTATCAAATAGTAGAAGATAATTCTTCACCTAGAAATTGGATTTGAACAATGAATTCTCACAAAACTAGTAGAAAAAAAGTCTGATATATTAATGAATCAGAATGGTTCGTGCTTTCATGAAATTAGTGAGAAAAATTAGCCTCACAAAGTTCTGTTGGATGCACATTTTTTTCATAATTAACAGTTGTCAGATTAGAATCAACATAGAGTGCATAGTGATGGATGATAAACCGATATTCTATAGTCAATAAGATGAAATTAGAGGGATGAATGTCTAGTTGGGTATGGAAAGAACCAACTCCAATGGACATGGAAGAGAAAAGGAGGAATAAATAAATCTGGCTGAGACCTTAAAAAAATTGCAGGCAGATTTCTAGAGCCACAAGGATGATAATTAGAGGCTTATGAAGGCCAAGGAATAGTAGGAAGACTTCAATATGAAGTTAATGAAAATCCTGTATATAATTGAAAAGAAGTTGGATAAGGAGAGTGGCTCCAGCAAATCAAGAAGCCATGAGACCCCCAAGGGAAAAGGAATATCAAGGAGTGATAGCAGACATCACCATCACTCCCAAAGGAATTCCAATATGATATCACTCAGTATCTCAAGTCCATCCCCTTCCAGGAAGCATAGGAGGTCTGGGGTGGATGAATTGAAAGGAGAAATGAACAAGATCAAACCTCCTACTTTTGATGGAGAACACAATAAAGATGAAGATGCTAAGACATGGATGTTGGGCATGAGAAAATATTTACAACTGCATAATTATTCTTCTCATGCGAAAGGAATAATTTCTATCTATCATCTAAAAGGAAAGGAATCCATGTGGTGGGATCAACTTGTGCAAGTGAAACACATCAAAGAGAATAATGTTACATGGAAGGAATTCAAGAATCATTTTGAGAAGAAATACCTAACCAAGAGGTATTATGACAAAAATATGAAAGAGTTCTTTGAACTCAAACTAGGCATCATGACCATTGATGAGTATGCAAGGGCATTTTTAGAGCTGTTGAAGTATGTCTCCTTCATCAAGGATGAGACTATTAATATTCATAGGTATTTGAGTGGGTTACCATCTTTCATCAGTGACAAGATTCAATATGATGATCCCAAGAATTTGGAGGAAACCATATGGAGAGAAAAGTGCTTATATTATCATCATAAGTGAAAGCCTACTTTCCAAAGAGCTTGGGAAGACAAGAAGAAGTTTAAGAGGGAAAGAGACAAAAGGGGAACATGCCACCATTTTTCATAAACAGTCCTTAGGGATAGCCATCTTTTAGAGAGAATATAATAGCTGAGGTAGGTGGGAAAAGGCTAAGGAATATACCCATTCAATGTTGGGGTTGTAAAGGAGACCATAAGTATAAATATTGTCCTCACAAAAGTGACTAAGTGAGAGTTTCCCATAATGTACAACAAGAAGAAACAATGGAGGACATGGGAAAATGTGTACCAAGGATCTATGCAGCCCTGGACAACAAGTAAGTTGAGTTTCAATCACACATGATTGAAGTAGAAGGTATGATCAATAACCATGCCTTTACTATTTTAATAGATTCAATATCTAGTCATATCTATATAGATCCTAATTTAGTTTCAATATTGAAATTTTCAAGAAGTAAGCATGAGAAATCTTGGTCGGTACAACTGGCTATAGGAGCCAAGAGAAAAGTAGTTGAGATGGTTAAATCATGTTTAGTGGACATGAATGGGCCAAGTACGAAGGCATATTTGAACATCTTGATATTTGGTTCATATGACTATCTAATTGGTATGGATTGGTTGGATCAACACCATGCTTTCTTAGAATATCATAACAAGGAATTTACTTTCCCGAATGAGGAAGGGACCGCAAGAATAGTCCAAGGAATTCCGAGGGAAGTTACTATCTGAGAGATCTCAACAATGTAGTTGAAGAAGTGTTACAGGAAGGGATACCAAACATTTTCATCTCATATGGAGGAAGCACCTAAGGATAAGGTTCCAAATATGGAGGATCACTCCATCCTGAAATAATTTGAAGATGTGTTTAAGTAGATACCATGACTTCCCCCAAAAAGAGATATTGATTTCTCTATAAATTTGATGCCTGGAGCAACTCCAGTATCAAAGAATCCTTACAAAATGAGTACACTAGAGTTGAAGGAACTGCAAATGCATCTTGAAGAACCTATTAAGAAGGGGTATATACACCCAATTGTGTCACCTCGGGGCACCCCAGTCTTATTCGTGAAAAAGGAAGATGGGACATTGATATTGTGCATTGATTTCATAAAATTGAACAAAGTGACTATAAAGAACAAGTATCCTTTTCCAAGGATTGACAATGGTGAGATCAGCTACTGATCCTCGAATCTGATCCTGGGATCCTCTTCAACTTTGCACCAACTGCTTCCACATATGCTTCTCTTCTCCAGTTCTCACAAAATGGTTGAAAAATATTGGGGCAAGGGGAATACAAAAAAGGGTAGAGTTTTTTTTTTCTTATTTTCTCTCCCGAAATGGGACCCATACCTCTTATTTTATAGGCAAAAAGAGGGTAGTTATCTGGTTGAGTGACCAACTATGGGTGGTCAAACGCTTTAGGCAATTACCCATAAATTTTTATTCTATCTGCAACTTTCTATTTTTTGTTCTTTTGTCAGTATACACGGGATGTAATGGGTCAGCTAGTGTATATACGTGGGTAGCAGTGGTGTAGGGCGTGTACATATTCAAAAGGATGGTTTTTAGAAGATTTTTTCAAGGGTGGCTTGGAAAAAATGGTAAGTGATATGGATTGATGCTAGGTATGCATGTTTAGTGAAAATTATGGTTACAACATATGCTCCCTAATGTGTGAGGTCAGAAGAGCATCTGATGGCCAAAATACATTACCAATCTTCACCAACGTACAAAGCGAGTGAGCCCAAGGACCAGAGTTCGAGAGCTGCCATCTACAAAATAACAATTATCTCACCGAGGAGGACATATGCATGCTCAGAATGAAATAAAATCATGGTTGCCAATCAAATACACTGCAGATCCATGTCATATAACTATATAAAGTGTAGCTGTGAGAAATACGCAGTGGATCTACATCTCGAAATCAAAAAAGATATACATGTATAGTATCCATCTTCAAGAATCTAATGATTCTCAATGGCTAGAGATGAGGCCTTTAGAGCTCGAGCAACAACTTCAAAATATTCATAACTCGGGTAGGAGTGTAATATGAGTGTACGAATTCACTACCTAGAGGTCTTCGACGACTCGTCGGGAACAAACTAGAGGATATTAATGATCAGGCTGAGGGCTTCATTAATTTCGAACAAAGAATTGATTTGGATTTTTGGGATGGCTGGGCATGAGGTCAAGAGACAAACTGCAGAAGGGTTGACTCAAGCTTGGTAAAAAATTCCCTTGGAAAATAGCACGACAACTGATGAGACTCGGGCAACATGGTATTGACATAATTTCACGATGCAGGAGGCAACGTAAGCTCTCCATATGTTTGGAAAAATAACCAAACGGAGGAGGAAACAACTCTATGTAGCGAGAAAAACTTCCTAAGGTCATATTAAATCCTAGAGCTTGACGAAGAAATGGAAGGATGTTCTTTGTCCAAGGGTGACTCATGTGATGCCAAAAAGAAAATACTTTTCCCTTCCTCCTTTTGTGGTATATTTGATTTTTTTGTCTTTTTCAATAATTTTTGGGAAGCTTGAAAAAGAATAAAAGAATGCTACGTTACAAAGGGGGAACAAATGTCGCAAAAATACTAGTTCCAAGCACAAGGAACACACTAATGCTCAAAAAAAGGAGACATATTCAGGAAAAGGAGAATCGGGAAAATCCCTCCATGGGTCAAGGTGTCAAGATGTAGAGGAAAAAGTGTTATAAGGCATGTGTATAAGGCATGATTCAGATGGTTCAGTTGAGGGCAACATGGAGCCGGCATTAGGCCAAAGACACAGGAATGAAAATGTGATTAACATGACACAATGATAACGTCCTTCAATGTAATTTTAATGAGCCCAGAGAAGGTAAGCTCGGTGGTTTTTCATTTTTAGAGAGTTTGAAAAAACGTAAAAGGAGACTCCATTGGGGTACCTTTTTTGAAGGTAGTCTAGTCAGTTCGAAAAAGGGGTAAACTAGCAGCAAAAAGACATCTATTCAAAACCTTTTTAATGAGTGTGATAAAGACAATATCACTCGACAATATTTTCATTTTTAAGGAGTCTGAAAAGGGCTTAACGATGGACTCCATACAAGATGTTCTTCTAGACCAATTTAACGAGTGTGAAAGAATAAAGGTCACTCGACAATATTTTCACTTTTAGGGAGTCTGAAAAGAGCTTAACGATGGACTCTATGGGGGTTCCTTTTTCATAAATTTAGTCCCTCGGGCCCAGAAAAGGGTTAAAATTATACCTGAGAATACTCTTCTAGAGAACCGAGGCTCCTAGAGCATACCTTTGTTCGTATAGTTGATCACCTGGACCAAAAAAGGGGTAAACTACCATTGGATAAATGTGCCTTCAAATTTTAGTTTAGTGAGCGTGAAGGGAAATAAGATAGATCGACAATATTTTCATGTTTAGAGGGTCTGAAAAGGGCTTAAAAGAAGACTCGTCACTATTTGGGATCCCCAAGGGTGAGGTCAAGAGTGATTATGAATCAAGCAAATGAGGCTTAAACTCGTAATCAAGATAATACTAACAAGGACTCACAAGCCTATAGTCATTAACGATGGCATGGACGCCAAAAAATGAAACCAAGATCTACCTAGGGCATCCATGAAGGGGGAGGCTCTACCACTAAATTATGACACTTCTAAAGCATCAATGATGGTTTCGTGTTGCAACTTGGTGGGGTATATCCTATAGCAAATCAATAAATACAATGAGGTACAGAAAGTGGAGGTGGAATCCTAACTTAGATGCAACAGGTTGGCAAAAATGATTTTTTACCAAAGGACCTTTAAAATGACCTAAATCTCCAAAAATTTTCCCAATACCCAAAGTAACCCTATCGTAACACTTCATAAGAAACTCTTGAACCATACTAAACGATTTTGGAGCTAAACAAAATGAGAGGGGAACCAGTCAAATTTTGCACTTTTCCCTTCAAGGCTAACAACATAGCGGATTTGATTAAACTCCATTGTGAATCTAGCACAAACAAAGTGGGCACTCAGGTGTCGATAAACAAGATTTCAAACCTATCACCGAAAGTGATAGTTTTGTTCATTGGGTAGATGACTAGATCTACAGCTTTACATCAGGCTTCCCAAGCGCACATGAATTGTGTGGTTCAGTTCTTAAATGCAAAAAATTTCGACTGGAGAACCACCTTACTAGATTACATGAAGAGGCAGCTAGCAGAGTGTCGTATGCGGAGACATAGAAACTTCAGGTTTGGTACAATTTTTTGCTCCTTTTTCTTTGAGAGGGTACCTAGTATCAGTCCTAGAGAGATGATATGAGGGCACTAGGCCTTCCTCCCAGTGCTATGCAGGTGGAATCACCTTTTCTAGAGATCCTGACATGCCTATACCTCCCGGAGAGGAGCAAGGAGAGATGGGTAAGTTTTTTTTTTAAAGTTATTTAATTTTTATTTCGTTTTATATATATCATTTTTTTGTGTGTATACCAGAGTATTTGACACTTAAGTATCTGTTATGTACATATGTGGGACCAATGCATCTAGCAAACTTCATGAGGACCAAGTGGTGTCCTCGACCAGAGGTCGGACCAGCCACAGCCGGCAAACCAGTAGCAACAGGCGGACCTCCAGCTGGAGAGGCTGAGAGAGTTTTGAGACGGGTGGAGCGGAACCTCACCGCGCTTACTCATACGGTTCTTATGGCGGAGATCGAGGATTTCCCACCATCGATGCAGACTCATGTTGTTGGGGTACCACGAACTTGGGTCCAGCTCTTTCAAGGTTTGGCCAACACCGTTGTTCACTATGGCAGGGCCAACAGGCCCTGCCCTTAGCTAGGATAGACTTCTTATGTGTTGAGGGCACTGTTTTGTATATTTTTTAGGGAATAAGCCCTGTGACTCTTACTGGACCTATTTTTGAGGCTCTTGCGCCCACCCC
This sequence comes from Picea engelmannii, assembly GCA_009831015.1. NCBI lineage: Eukaryota > Viridiplantae > Streptophyta > Pinopsida > Pinales > Pinaceae > Picea > Picea engelmannii. The sequence goes on from ML784493.1 coordinate 708,501, forward strand.
TGTACTCTGATATTTTTTGATATATATATGGATATTTTTCATCTTTTTACGTCTTATGTATTACATCTATTTTACAAATGTATTTGCATGTGTGTGTGTGTGTTTTTTCTTATATGTGTGCAATATGCCAATATAATATATGATTAGCTAGAGTATCTATAACTTGATTCAATATCCTAGGAACATGGATACACTTAATGTAATCAAATCTTCGTTCTAAAAGACATACCTTAAGGAATCATCGGTGTAGAGTAGGATCGTAAATGTAATAAACCCCATTTAATTGAGACACAACCAGATGAGCGTCTAAATAGACCTAGAGGTAAGAGATACCAAGCGACAAAGCATCACTAAGCAACTTAAGAACTATGTTGTATTTGACGACATTTTTTGTGGTGTCACCTAAGTAGATACATCCTGAAGATAGCAACTGGCCCTAAGATGTGAAAATCACTCAAGCTGTGGAAGCAAACCTCCAATTGTTCTGATTAGCATCGTCCGCAAACCCAACAAACACATTTGATTCACTTGGCATATGCCACAGTGAAAAAGATGACATAAAAAATGACACATCCATAAAACCAAAAGGACAAAAACTAAAAAAAAAAGAAAATGTACAAGAACTATACATATGTACAAAAAGTCACTCGAGGCGACCCGCCTATGAGTAATACTTCTTGAGGTAGAGCCCATTTCTAAGCTCTGCCAAAGCATTTCCCTCAAATTCCACCAGACGATAAGCACCCTTCTTTAGAACCTCTTTCATGACAAAAGGTCCGAACCACATGGGTTTGAACTTGCCTGCCTCCAGGGGGTCCTTATCTTGGTCATAAACCAAGACAAGGTCACCTTCAGAGAAAATCCGAGGGCAAACGAACTGATCATACTGACACTTGAATTTTTGTTTGTGAGCCTCGTTAGCCACAACCACATCATGAAGCTGCTCATTGAGTTAATCGAGGTATAATAAACTCTCTTCAAGTGATGAAGTGTCTAACATTAACTGTACTTCCAAATTTAGAAACAAGATCTGGCACTCTATGGGAAATACTTCTTCCAGCCCGTAAACAAGTTGAAAAGGTGAGAAACTGGTTGCAGTATTAACAAACATTCAGTAGGCCCATAATGCCCAGTATAACATCAAATGCCAATTTGACTTGGCCAAATTGATCGTTTGTTGTAGAATGGTCTTAAGAGATTTATTTATAGCTTCCACCTATTGTGGGTACTAGGGTGATGAATGTTCTTTCCTCAACCCAAGCTTTGATGTTAACTCAAACATCATTTTGTTCTGAAAGTGACTGCCATGGTCAGTGACAATCTCTCTCTGGACGCCAAACCTTGCTATTATCTGGTTAAACAAAAAGAGAGATGTGGTCTCTCCATCATCTTTGAATGTTGGCATAGCTTTGACCCACTTAGTGAAGTAGTATACTACTACGATGATATAATGGTGCCCCCTTGTTGAAGGGGGGTTTCATGTAGTGTAATCAATCCCCAAATTGGTGAAGGGACCAACGGTAATGACAGGAAACATGGGAATGGGGTGTGCCCTCATCTTCCGAGAGAAGATATGACATGGGTGTCACATCTTGACCGATTCAACACAATATTTGATTAATGTCGGACAAAAGTAACTGGCTCGTAGAATCTTTTGGGCTATTGCCAACCTAGATAGATGACCACCACATGCTCTAGTGTGGAAATCGTTAAGCACGATTTATTCTTCTTCATGCATGAGACATTGGTGAAGGATGCAATCTACACCTCAATGATATAAAGTGTCCTCGAGTATGAGATAGTTCTTGGCCTGATGGAGTATATGACGATTCTAATCATGAGAAGAAGAGGCAGGGCACTTCAAAGTCTAGAGATAGACAAGTACATCTCCATACCAAGGGTCCGAAGACACGATCAAAAACATGTCTCATTTAATAGGAGACTCTTCGGGAATAACATCACCTGACTTGACCAGAAGTTCTGAGATGATTTCCGCAAAAACCATCAAATTTTTGGATTTTTCCAAAACAAAATCTAAGTCAAATTCCTAGAGGAAAACTATCCATCTACTGATGTTTCTGCCAATTACTCATCGTGTCAACACGTACTGAAATAGATTCACAATAGAAATTATGGTGGTCTTGCGAAACAAGATATAATGACAGAACCGTTGGACATCATGAACTGCTGCCAACACAAGTTTTTAAATGTGATAATAATTGAGTTTTGGTCCAACCAGGACTCGGCTCAGGTAATACATCACATATTATAAGATCAAATCATCCTCCTGAACCAAGAACATACTGATGGTCGACTCTACTACAGCCAAGTACAATAAGAAATATTTATTATAATTGGGTGGGTGAAGTAGAGGGGAAGTTGTGAGGGTGCGTTTCAACGCTTTGAAAGAGCATTGAGCAGCTTCACCCCAGTGAAAAGGATTGTCCTTCTTTAGTAAACACATAAAGACCTTTGTGATCTCGGTATATTTTGCGATGAAATGCCGTAAAAAGTTTGATTTTCCCTATAAACTCTGAAGCTGAAGGATTGTGCGTGGTGGAGGCAACTGAACTATTGGCTCAACTTTGAGAGGATCGACCATGATCCCTGTTGTCGAAACTATGAAACCTAGAAGACGACCCAACATCATGCAAAAACTGCATTTTTTTGGATTCAAGTGAATCCAGTAGTAATGACATCTCTCAATGATAAGTCGGAGGTCTGTGGGATGATCAGTTCTCTTATGAGATCATGATGCTAAATCATCAAGGTAGGCCTTGACTATATGTTTGAGATCGTGTAAAGAAAAATACATGGCCTGCTAAAAGGTAGCTCCAACATTTTTCAGACCAAAAGGCATCTTCTGATAAGAGAATGTACCCCACGGACAAATGAAAGCAGTTTTGTGTTGCTCTTTAGGTTTGATTTGTATCTGATTGTATCCCGAAAAACCATCCATGAAATAAAAGGCATTGCAGCCTGTGCATTCATCAAATATCTAGTCAATAAATGGTGTGGGGAAATTATCCTTTGGACAGGCCTTGTTTAAATCATGAAATTCTACACATACGCGAATCATACCCTATTTTTTGTTGACTGGAATGGCATTTGACACCCATTGATTCAAATGGACAGGGTAGATAAAACCTTCTTTGATCAGTTTCTCTACTTCATCCTTAATCGTTGCTACTTTCTTAGGATTGATTGGATGAAGCTTCTGTCGGACCGAATTAGCATCAAAATAAGTCATGATTTTGTGTTTGAAAATTCTTGGATCAATGCTTAGCATTTACTCATAAGACCAGGCAAAAACATCACGAAATGCTTTAAATAAATATGTGTATATTTGAATTTCCTCAGAGGAACAGTCAACTCCAATGAGAATATTCTCCGTGACGCCAGGGTTTCTGGAGATATCAATAGGTATTGTTTCAGTGATGGTTGACATATTACCCTTGGTGTAAAAAACATGTGTAGCCAAGGGATTGATAGGACAAGACCTCTCTCCAGTCATAGTCAAAGTGAATTCTCCTACTTCAATTCTTCTTAACTCTGGGAGGAAATAAGATCTTTGATGGAGATCATCCGAGGGTGTGTATGGACTAGTCATTGCTTCAATAATCTCCTTGTCTGAGGGAAATACTAAGTCTAAATAATCAGTATCAACAAGGGAACCTTGAGCCTAACTAGGCTCGAGAATCAAATCTAGCTCCTATGTGGGAGTTGGATCGGGGTCGGCGGAAGCTTGTTGGACTATTGAGTACACAACTTCTACCACGGACAAGGGCATGACCATACCCTAGTGCCTTGTCCCTTCCATCGTGGTTGATGGGGAACGAAGAGTCCACAGATCATTAAAGTAATTCATACGAAACAATGAGACTTGAAAAATCTCAACCTTAGGTGGGTCGGATACAAAATTAACATCGTCAAAAGGAGGTGGGTAATCAAAAGTACACATCAAAGGTGGGCACAAACCAAACCCTATATTGACGATGTTGGGTTGAGGTTTATCAATTATTGGGACCATGGATGCCCTCGATGAAGGTTCAAGAGGGGAAAAATACAACTGATCAATGGTCACGATCCGACCCTTGTGTGGAAACAACAAGACCCAAAAAATTGTAGCGACCATTGCTTGCATAGCATAGGTCCAACTCCTTCCTAACAAGAGATTGTAGTCGAGAGATGCATCGACCACTTCTACCTCAACACACATGGTCTTCCCTCCTAACTCAACTAGGAAAGAGGGGATGATGCCATGTGGTCGGAATGAATGACCATCGAAAGTGGTAAGAAGAGTCAGTGACAAAGACAAAACGGGTTGGCCATTTTTCTTCCAACACGCCAATGACATCACGCATGTTGAGGCACCCTCATCAACCACCATGCGGAAAATGTTTTTGGTAAAACATTTCGTGGTGTAAGCCACTACTATATTAAATGCCATGTGGTAAGGGAGATGAGGTTTTAAGTCGTTCATATCAAGCATGATTATACCCAGATTACAAGTCTCAGCAGATCCTAAGGTAGCTAACAAAGCCTTTCTCTAGGAAGGGTAGCTCTGGAGGACCTCCAAAGTAGACATCACACAAGGGGTTTGAGACAAATCCTCCACCATAGAGTAGTTCTGGGCAGCCCTTGCATTTGGATTTTGAGAATATTTCTTGAACGCACATTTTGGGATGCGTGTCATTGTTTCACCCAACATCTTCTCGATTTGGAGAGGAAGAGTTGGGTTTTCGACTTCTTTTCTCTTATGAGAGGTGTTTGGAATTCTGTAATCATGCGCTCTAGTCGATATATAGGCATCAACTTTCATCATATACACGTTCATGGATGAAGCATTAGTGGAAGACAGAGGGGTTCCTTGACTTCCCCCATCCGTGCTTGGAGAGGCTTGAGTTAAATTTTTCCCATGTTAAAATGGGTTCGTTAACACAATAGGTTGATGCTGAGCCAATAATGTTTGGGCCTCCATAAGCCAAGGGCACTGGAGAGTCAGGTGGTCTTCTGTGCACATGTTACATAGATACTTCAACTTCTTCTTTTCTATGTTGCCCTCGCCAACATTATTTGTAGGTTTCTTATCCCGCTTACCCTTCTTTCACTGTTTCTTCTTTCCATCAGGTTGTTGGGTGGCCTTCGGGTTTTTTTATTTCACACTGTGTACATCTGACGTTTGGGTAGGGGGGGCAGCTGGACCAGTGGTCTGGCTGACCACTTTATGTTGTATTGAAAATTGTTGCAATTGTTTTGAAAACTGATCAATGGGCTTTGTTTGTGTTGAACCAACAATACCATCGACATGTGGTCCAACTCTCTATCTGATCATGTCAAGTATTGACAACGGTGCATCTAGAAAAAAATTGTAAAGTAAACCAAACTGAGAGTAAATCATCTCTAGTTGTTGAGCTCTCATTATTGCATATTCTTTGAAAAACACTCCTGACAGGGTGACGTATTTGGATAACTGAGGTACCAAAGACTTAAGGAACCACTCAAGTAGAAATGCTAGTGGGACTCACACTTTTATCAAACTCTTCCTGTGTCTCCACTCTCGGATGTGATCGGAGATATGGTCCACCTTTGTTTTCTCAAAGTTGGCCAACAATTTGGTGTCGACGTCATATCTCACATGTAATTGGAAATGGTTTAATAAATCCATTTCCAATTCGCCAAAGGAAGAGTATCTTGAGCGGTAGAGCTCAATGTACCATTTCGCAACACTCCCTATGAGAGTGCGTTGAAATAAATGCAACTGGACGGAGTCGTGTTTCAACAAATTGGACAAACACCAAAGATGAAAGGCAGTCACATGATCGCCTGGATATTCATTAGGCTTAGCTTCTAACTTTGGAATGTCCGAAGGAAACTTGGTCGACATAGAAGGCCAACGCGGATCATGACAGATAGGGTCATTCAATAACCTTGTCAAGTCTAGAAAATGCAAAGTTTCCAGAAACGGTAGTTTGGGTTGTTGATTATAACCATGGAAAAAGGGGCTTGGAGTTTGACTGACACTAGGTTTCCAGGAAAACTTAGGTTCTTGGCCAGGGTTCTAGTAAAAACCATGACCATGACCAGCATACAGATTTTTTGCTTGTTGAGACATCATTGGTTGACTCCCATAATAGGATGTAGAAGGTTGGTCTTGCATTTCATTCCAAGGATTTTGGGAAGGGTTGCCCCTTCCCAATCCAACAAGCATATGTCCTAAGCCTTGTACAGGGTTCCATTGGCTATGGAAGGGGTTTCCCCCAGTCGACATCCCTGACAAGGGAACCGATCCCTGCCATGGATTCCAAGGTCCTTGTGAGGAAGGAATTCTTGGGTTTTCCCCCTATGCAGGAATAGTACCCTACATAGGATTTTGTTGTCCATAATTTGGGTTTCCCCCAACTGAGACGACAACTGACAAGAAAGAGTTGTTAACAAATGAGCTAAACAAAGAGAACAACATCGAATCTATCGACATGCTATAAGAAAGAAGTCCTTGACTACCTGCTCCAAACAAGCTAAAGTTTACATTCGACCTGATGGGATGATGGTGAGCACCACCGAGTGAAGGGGATGAAGGAGGTATATGAACTCCTCCGTAAGGGAAAGCATTATAGGAAGCTAAAGCCCCCCCCATGGATCCTTGGAGAGGAACTTTAGAGGTCCCTACCCCCAGACCGAAAGTCTATAGAGTGGAGTAGGAAAGGACAGAGTTTGTATCGAAGCCAGGAATCCAGTATGAGAATGGAGGGCCTCTCACATTATGGGTGAAAGGAGTATTGATTGTCGTGATATATGGAATCAACCCATTGCCCGAGGTAGAGGTGGTCAAGACCATGGTGGTACAGACTAACGATGGTTGGTTAGGAGGTGGAACAACCCCTGTAGTGACAGTTGTAGAGGGAATATGAGAATTCCCTGAAGAAGTCGCAACATTTGTTTCCATTGTTGCTTGTGACACTATCTGGTGCTCATAAGGATAAACCTGTATGATGATGGGCATTGATAGATCAATGTTCATAGGTTTGTGCAAATCAATAGATTTCGCTCCAAGTTCTGAAATGGTTGCTTCCTCCAGAATCAAATTTTATTCTCTCAGATATGGGTTGGGCACAGTTTCATGTGACCTGATCACCTCAAAAGACCCTTGTTGGTCTATTCTTCGCCGTAGCGGTGGCTGGGGTGGCTCCAGATTAATCGGTGGTAGGCTAAGAAGCCTTTGTGAACAACGAATCTCCTGATCCTCCACTGTGTGAGGAGATCAATGACACACTAGGGATTTCTATTAACATTCAAGAACCAACACACACTAGAAAAAAGTCCCTATGAGATAAGACAAGAAGATCACTAGCTAGTTGGAAGAATAGTTACACCAGCCAACACTAGAAAAACTTACCAGTGAAAGTGCAACTCGAATACGAAATCACCCTCCAAGTATACTCTGCAAAGAGTGGCCCAATGTGTGTCCTAGGTACTGCGATATACCTCCGCAGTCACTTGTCTAAGTCTCTAAAATAAAGGCAACTAGGCTGCTAGCGTGCGAACAGTCACCAGGAGGGTACAGTCGACAGTCGGGTGGAACGCAATGAGCAGGGTATCAAGCCCGAAATCTATCAAGGGTATCGAAATCAAGTGTTCTGGAAGACAACTGAGGACATCAAATGGATTCGAGACCGATGAAGCTCTGTTGCAAATGCGATCAATAGAATCCCAAGATAAGTTGTCTATATGCATTCCCCACTATGCTTGGTCCAACTTTGGAGGGGTTATCTTTGCTACCTTTCTGCACATGACCTTGTGTTTATCCCCTGTGAAATAGGGGGTTCCCAGATAACTTTCACGATACTGGAATTTTTAGCACTCCCTAGCACAGACTCTTATGTTTGTTTTTTTAGCCTTGAAGAGTTTCCTCTCCAATCCTAAATCAAGGCTCTAGCCTAGACTAGTTGATGGACCCTACAAACATAAAGTCTAGTTGATTTTAACTAATCATTAATTTTGGTGGCTTATCTTAGAATAAAGGAAGCATAAATGAAACTAGTGATTTATTTGGGAGACGAAGAATAAAACAAACAGAAAGCTATAAACAAAATTATTTCTTCTTGAAAAATTCAGATTTGCACATTTAAACTCTTGAACCAACTTTTCAAACAACTTTTTTTCTAAGATATTTTAATAGAAAACTAAAAACAATATTTCTCTCGACTATGAGCTAATTATTTTCCTAAGTCAATCAGCCAAGAATTTACGAAAGCATTCTTTTTCCTGATTATTAATGCAAACAAGCAACTACTTAACCAAACAAAGAAAGTGAAATCTATATATATTTTTTATTATGATTCCAAGACAAGAAATTTTAAAATGTATTATTTTCTTCTTTTTTGAAGAAAAAGGGGAAAAATAAAGACAAGACAAAACCAAGAAATGACTTCTAGCCCACCTGCGTATCGCAGGGAGTCACTTACCAAACCCAAAAAGGATGATTGGAAAAGACTCACATATTTGTCTCAAACCCTATAAAGAAAACACAAGAAGTATTTGAAAAATTAAAAGCTAAACTGAAGTCAAACCTAAGCTACAGAATGTTATAATAGAGACTAGGAATGGATCAAGAAAACCCCTGGGAAGTACAACTTCTGAGAGGGAAGAGGATGACTACCCCTTATTAAAAATAATTCTGAACACAGGCACGCTACTGACACTTCAGCAGCCAGTGTATGTACGCGGGATGTCCAAAGGTAGGGCAGGTATGTACGCCTACAGGCTCACTGCAGGCCACGTACACCTCTGTAAATCCTCAAGAATGAAAACTAACAATCCAACAATTCAAGCAGGGAGTACTGGTATTGAAAACCAAAATCCCTTAAAGACACAGAAACTTACTTTGATAAAGAAAATGCAAGGAGAATTTTGATAAAGCAAAGCTAATCTGAGGTTATACCTAGGCTACAGACTGCAACAATAGAGACCAAGACTAGATCAAGAAAACCCCTAAGAAGCATCACTTCTGACAGGGAAGAGGATGACTGCCTCTCCTTAAAAAAAAAAAAAAGATTTTTTGAACTTAGGCACGCTACCGACACTTCAGTAGCTAGCATATGTACGTGGGTTGTCAAAAGGTAGAGAGTGCATATATGTGTGAAGGCCTTGTACAGGTTGTGTATACCTCTGTAGCTTCTTGAAAAAGAAAACAACAGTCGAGCAATCAAAGAAGGAAGTACTGGTATGGAAGACCAGAATCCCTACAAACTGAGACTCTTGCTGAAACTCAAAAAAAAAGTAATCAAACCAATTTAAAACACCCAAAAAGTATCCCCGAAAAAACCTAGAGATATTCCCCAATACAGTCGCCAATTCTGATGTGGGTGGAAAAACCTGCTATGGACTAGCACTAAGGGTTCTATAATTCATGCAGAAATAACCATCTAAAGTCCCCATCCTGGCATAGACCCCACATTCATGCATAAAACACAAGGATAAAATGATCTGGTAACTCTACCTTGAACTCTGTGTTTGGTGTTGATCCTTTTGCATTCGATTTCTCCTCAACTGCAAGTCTCCTCCCAAAGCCAACCTGCATTCACAAACAGACAAACAAATAACTACGAACATGCATATTATATATAAATTAGTGGGTTAGATGTTCTAATAAAATATAAATCAAAACTAAAAATTGAACACCTCGTATGGCAGGACGGGAAAAGTAATTCTTTTTATTATCCTCACAAAAGTCACTTACAATGGTGAGATTGGATACTGATCCTCAAATCTTATCCTGGGCTCCTCTTCAACTGTGCACCAATTGCTTCCACATATGCTTCTCTTCTTCATTTCTCACAAAATGGTTGCAAAAGATTGGGGCAAGGAGAATACAAAAAAGGGCAGAGTTTCTTTGCTCTTATTTTCTCTCTCGAAATGGGACTCCTACCTCTTCTTTTATAGGCTCAAAGAGGGTAGTTATCTGGTTGAGTGACTGGCTATGTGTGTTCAAATTGTTTAGGCAATTACCCGGAAATCTGTATTCCATCTGCAACTTTCTATTTTTTGTGATTTTGTCAGTATATGGGGGATGTAATGGGTTAGATAGTGTATATATGCGGGAAACAATGGTGCAGGGCACGTACATCTTCAAAAGGATGGTTTTTAGAAGAGCTGCTCAAGGGCAGCTTGGAAAAAATGGAAAGTGAGATAGCATGATGCGAGGTATTCATGTCTAGTGCAAATTAGGGTTACAACACAAGTTCACAGTGGTGCCATTTAGGTTATCAAATGAGCCAGTTGTTGTCATGTGCTTAATGAATGGTGTTTTCTGGGAATATTTAGACAAGTTTGTCGTTGTATTTTTGGATGACATCCTTTTATATTCCAAGTCAGAAAAAGAGCATGAGCATCACCTAAGGATGGTGTTACGAGTGTTAAGAGAACACCATTTGTATTCCAAATTGAGTAAGTGCTCATTTTATCAAAACTGAATTCACTATTTGGGGTATATAATATACGAAGAAAGGATAGTTGTGGACCCTGCAAATATTGAGGAAATTAAAGGGTGGAAAACACCTAAGAATGTGACATAAGTTAGATCCTTCATGGTTCTATCTGGATACTACATAAGATTCATTGTAGGGTTTTCGAGGATTACTCACCTAATCACTTCCTTGCAAAGGAAGGGGGTGAAGTTTCAATGGACAAAAAAATGTGAAAAGAGCTTCCAATAGTTGAAGCAGTTGTAAACTAATGCTCCAATTTTGAGGATTGTTAATCCAAATGAAGATTTCTTGGTTTGCACATATGCATGCAAAGAAGGACTTGGTGGAGTCCTAAGTCAGAATGGGTTTGTGATATATTTTGAATCCATGAAATTGAAATAGCATGAAAGGTTCTATGCCACTCACGATTTGGATTTGGAAGCCACAGTACATGACTTAAAGAAATGGAGACACCACCTCATGGAAAGAGGTTTGAGCTGAGGAAAGACCATAACAGTCTGAAATATTTGTTTGATCAACCAACTTTAAATTCTAGGAAGAGCATATGGTTGGAATTCCTTTGTTAGTATGACTTTGATATTAAGCACTCAAAGGAAAAGAGAACAAATTGGTTGATGCACTCAGTAGGAGAGTGGATGATCTACATGCTACAACCATTAACATGTATCAAAATGATATTAAAGGTAGAATTTATGAGTCTGTAAAGGATGATTTGAAGTACATGGAGTTGGTAACAAAATTACAGCAAGGTAAAATGCAACAGAAAGTTGAAGATTATGAATTGGGAAATGATGGAATTCTCTTGTACAGGAACAAAATTATGTACCCAATTCCCTTGAATTGAGGAGTATGATTTTGAAAGAGATGCATAATGTACCTTATGCTGGAAACCCAGGATATCAGAAAACAATTACATCAATCAAGAGCCAATATTATTGGCTATGAATGAAAAAGGAGATTGTTAAGTACATTTCTAAATGTTTGGAGTGTCAAAAGGTCAAGGCTAAGCATAGATACCTAGTTGGGTTGCTGCAGACATTACCCATTCCTGAGTGGAAGTGGGAAGTGGTGATAATGGATTTCATCACCAAATTGCCCAGAACAAGCAAGAAACATGATGCTATCATGGTGGTGGTGAAAAATATTACTAAATCTGCACATTTCATTCCTATGAAGGTTACTCACAAGGCTATCAATTTTGTTGATATTTATATGAGGGAAGTAGCACGCTTGCATGGAATACCCAGGACAATTGTGTCTGGAAGAGACCCAAAGTTTACCTCAAAGTTATGGAGTGGATTATTCAAAGGGTTTGGAACAAATATGAAATTCAACATAGCTTATGGGAAAACAGAAAGAGTGAGCCAAGTGATAGAGGATATGCTAAGGATGTACGCGATGGACAAGCCATATAAATTCAAAGATTATCTACACTTGGTAGAATTTCCCTACAACAATGGGTACCAAGAATCACTGAAGATGAGCCCATTTGAGGAAATTTATGGAAGAAAGTGCAACACAAAAATAAGCTGGGACAACCCAGCTGATAGAGAAATGGTTGGGCCAGAGTTGCTTAGGGAAATGGAAGAGAAAATGTTGAAGATAAAACATAATTTAAAGTTTTCCCAAGACAGGAAGAAAAAATATGCTGACAAGGGCATAATTCACAAGGAATTTAAAGTGGGTTATCATGTATTCTTGAATGTGAAGGCCAACATAAGTTCCATGAAGTTGGGAAACTATTCCAAGTTGGCATCCAGATATTGTGGGTCATTTGAAATCCTTGAGAGGATTGGACCAGTAGCTTATATGATTACATTTCTTGCATCTATGTCTATACATAATTTATTCCATGTATCATTTCTTAATAAATATATACTTGGTGCTAGTCATGTTATTGATTGGAATGTGATTCAGGTGGAGCATGAAAGTGCTTTTCAAGTTCATCTAATACGCATTTTGGATCAAAAAAGCAAACATATATGGAATCAAGCCATAGGGCTTGTAAACGTCCAATGGACCCGATATAGTCCTAAGGATGCAACTTGGGAGCATGAAGGTGCTATGCGGTAAGAATACCCGAATATTTTTAAATTTTTTTGAAAATCTTGTTGATATTATGTAAATATGATGCTCTAAGGACAGGGCATAAATAAGGGGAGAGGATTGTAATACCCCAAGGCCAAGCCCCTGCTAATTTGTAATGATGTTTAATGATGTGTATAGGATGGTGACCCAAATGTTTATAAGCTGGGAGGCTTATGTGTTTATTAGGCCAGAGAGCCTAGATGAAAAGGCTAATGAGCCTATTTTTGTATATGTAACACTCATATCATTTAATATAATACATCATGCATGTAGACCGACCACGATAAACAAGGATGGGGGACTAAGCTCCAATAGGAAGGGAAAGGGAAGGTGTCTATGAGGCTAGGAAAGGGGGTTAAGCTTGAGGGATTTCCTCCAAAGGAATATTACAATATATTCCTAAAAGGATAAGGTTTGGACATAACCCTATTATCGTAATTTCCTTTGGGGAGAGGAATGAACTCCAAGTGGAGAGGAGCGAGTTGCTGGAGATCCATGTGTCATCTAGGACGGATGAAAATATATGTGGAAAATTCATATGTTTTGGGATATTTTTCCCCATTTAATCATGCACTGAGAAGGCACACAATCAACCATTTTCCTCCAATGTTTAACCCTCTTCCATCATGAACCTATCTAACTTGCATGCACTGGTATTTGTTTTGAGCCTGTACCCTGCCTTACTAGATTTTACTACTGTGGTTACTTGTTTGACTTAGGAGTTGGAAAGATGAAGCATGTTTTAAGGCTTGTGGTTATGAAGAGGTGAGTTGTCAGGCCCATGGATTGAAGAAGTAGGTTGTAAGTCCTATGAGAAACTCTCTCCAGGTGAGAGAGATTGTTGGGGAAGTGACTTCTCCTAGAGGGAGTCCAACATCAGCTACATAGCTCTAAGAATTCTTGATCTGGTCTGTTGTTGAAGCCTTGGAAGGCAATTGGAGCAGCCGATGGAATGTGGAACAATGAAGGTGTATATTCTCGAGGTGGGACAGGCATGTGGGGAATGCGAGTCTGTGAGTGGTGGGCATAAGTAGGCTACTTGGAGGGAATCCTTCATATTGCATTGTGCAAGTTTCTCTATTCTTAGCCTATCCTAGGATTTCCTTTACCCTGGGTGGTGTTTTGTCCCAGCGCGGGGTTGACCCACTGTTGATATATCAGAGGAACATGGTCTAAGGCTAGGATGTTCATGGAAGGTCTGCACGTAGTCGACAGATTTCATAAAAAGATAAGTACCAATTCTATGTTAATTTTACATGTTGTGTTTAAGTACATGTCTGAATTTTATCATAATTTCTTGTTTTTATTGCATGTATTTGTTTACTATCACTTCAGCATGAATATGTGTATGAGGAGAATGTCTATATCTGTTAAATTTGCATTATATATATGTATATCATAGTTTGAATAGAGTAGATATTTTTGGTAGAATGCCTGACCTTGAGATGGCTGGGTACATGACAAGGATATTCTGTATGTAAGGAAACCATCAATGTAAGTAGAGGATTTTACATTAAACATATATTGTAGCATAGAGCACACACATAATTCCATAACTTTAAAAAAGAATAAAATGTTTTGTGGACATAGCCCAAGAGGGGGTGAACTACGATAACTATGTGTCTAATTATGCTATCAAATGGTTATTCATGTGTGTACTATGTTAATTTATATATGTATTGTGTTAATTCCTTCCTTTACTATGGATGAATGTTTATAGTTGATTATATTGTTGATATATTCCTGCACAATAGCTTTAATTGTATGTTTAATCATTAAATGACAAGAATATAGACTGATAGGCATATAAAATTAAATAACAGGGTTAGGTTAACTAGGATCTAGTGTGAAAAAGGATGATATAGGTATGATAGAGTGTTGCTCCCTTCTTTCCCTCACTATTGCAGAATCTTGGTTCATGTAGTCCCGATAAAGATACCTCGGGTGAGACTTCACCTACATGCAGGTGATGTCGAAAGTGTTAAGCCCTAAATAGTGGCACATTACCCATTAATTGGGGAATATTACATTAGTAATGTTATTCTATTTATGTCAGATTGGGTCCATTAGTTGTAATTGTACCTCCTAGTCTCCTATATATACCAAGGAGACATTTTCATTTGGAATCATCTTGTACTTGAACATTTATGTGGTGTATAAGGAGGTTTCCCCCTCGAAGAGGCTTATTATCTAAAATTCTCTCTTTTTCAATGCATTGATTACTTATTCTAAGGTTTTTCTATGCTATATTGATATTTGGTTCTTAACATATGGTATCAGAGCTCAAGGTCTTGGGGTTTCCCTGCTACATCTGAGACACCTTGGAATTTTCACTAGAATTTGTTTCTACGATGTTTCCGAAGTAACCCCTTGGAGGATATTTATTAGATGGATTAAGGTATGTTGGGTTAAAATTTCATCCCCCAAGGCCTTATAATTTCAAAGATACAACCTGTGTAAGATAGGGTTTTGGAATCATCCATAATTGAGTCATCATGAAATTTTCGCTATAAAACTTTTTTTGTAATGTTTTAGACCCTGGAATCTAGAGGTTATCCACATAAATTATTAAGGTATCTTTGATAAACATTTCATCTTCTAGGTCATCTTACATTCGTAGATACACCCTATGGAAGATAGGGTATAGGACTAGCTCTATTGACTAGTATCAAGTAGGTGTTCCGAGTAAAACAATCATCAATTCTTCCTAGAGTATCCAAATTGAGTGAGAATGTTTGCATTAGATAGTGGACAATCCTTAGTATTTATGGTACAATTTTTGGAATTTTATATCAATTATTTTGTGTGGGGCATGCTATACAAGTGAGATCTCCTGGAAAAGACAAAAATCAGCAAGTTGTGGGGAAGTTACTATAAATTCTACTTGGCACATCCAATTTTGATCAGACCTGTGGAATTGCAGAGAAGAAATATCAGAGAAATGCAAAAAATATTTTTTCATACCCAGAAGGGCTGAAACTTTGGAGATACAGCAGAATAAATATTGTCTAGCAGAACCACCTTAAAATCAAGGTTTAAAAGTGATACTTGGCCAACATGCCACCAAAAAAGGGAACTTCTACACCGAATAAGCCTCCAAACAATCCCACTTCGACTCTTGATGAAGGTGAAGAAATGCGTAAGGACATAAACGAATTGCAAAAGAAGACAGTGACAAAAGATGAACTACAAGGGATGATGGATTCAAATGAAGATAAATTGGAGGCAATAATGGATACTAAGATGGATGGTTTAAAAAGGGAGATCATAGAAGTATTGAAAAATTCCTAATAGGGAGGACACCTGAAAGTGAAAATGTATCCCATGAAATTCATGATGAGGACACAAGGAAGATGAATCAAGAATGGATAAACTCCAACTTTGGGTTGAAGACCAACCACATTCCAATATCGATAGCTCACTATGAGGATACAAGGAGCAATACCTTCTTTAGCCAATTGATAAATCTCAATAAAAAGGGTTCAGTTACAGAGAACATTGAGAACTTCCAAATATTGAATATAAAGGTAACAAATATTCTAGATGAGCACTTGATTGATGTATTCATAGGAACTTTAAAGGATAAAATTCAACATGAGGTTCACCTTTGGGAACAAAAATCATTGGATAATGCATTTATAGTGGCAAGAAATGTTGAAATTAAAAATGTGTCTATGGATACTAGAAGGACCAATCCTAACATCTATCAAGAGAATAATGCTCCTTATTCTAAAACACCTCAACCTACAAGGTTGACACCTCAAAAATTGGAGGAAACAAAAGAAAAAGGTTTATGCTTTAATTGTGGCAGCAAGTACAGTAAGGGACATAAGTTTGGTGAGAAGAAATTATTCTATATATATTGTGAAGAGGAAGAAGAACAAGAACAAGAACAAGAACCATCTCAAGATGAAAATGTAGAAGTGATTTCTTCTAAAGAGTTGACTCCCACGATATCATGTAATGAATTGGATGGAATTAGCACTCCTCAAACCCTCGAGATTGAAGGATATATAAAAAAGAAAAAGGTAATTTTCCTAAATGATTCTGGTAGTACTCATAATTTCATTCACTATAAATTAGCCAAAGCTCTCAATTCCTTTGTATATCCAGCGCCAGAGTTTCAAGTATCGCTCAGGAAAATGAAATAAGATCAATCTTAATCAATAGTCCAATGATTTCTATACCCATGGGTGGTGTTGATGTCGTACTAGGAATCCAATGGTTACAATCATTAGGAACAATGGATTTTAATTTTCAAGAACTTTTCATGAAATTTTCATTGGAAGGAAAAGAAATTGAGTTAAGAGGTATCATGGGGAAACCCAATAAGGTGATAAGCTCTAATGGCATGACAAAATTATTGAAAAAGAGGAATCAAGGTGTTATTGCACAACTATGCTCACTAGATTTTCAAACATCTAAGCCATCTATTCCCCTAGATCTCCAAGGGATCATTGATAAGCATTCCAAAGTATTTGAAGATATTCCCAAAGGTATTCCACCCACTCAAAATCATGATCATGATATTCACCTAATTCCTGGGAGTGCTCCTCCTAACATCAGGCCATACATATATCCTTATTCCAAGAAGAGTGAAATTGAGCGTATCGTTGAAGAAATTTTAGAGGCTAGAATTACTAGACCTAGCCAAAGTTCTTACTCTGCACTGGTGGTAATGGTATTCAAGAAATATGGCTCATGGCATATGTGTCCAAATTATAGAGAGCTCAAAAAGATCACTATTAAAGATAACTTTTCCATTCCTGTCATTGATGAATTGTTATATGAACTGCATGGAGAAATTTATTTCACAAAGTTGGATCTGCATTCAGGGTATCATTAGATTAGAATGAAGGAAGAAGATATGCCCAAAAAAACATCATGAACTCATGAAGGCCATTATGAATTTTTGTTCATGCCTTTTGGACTTACAAATGCACCTTCCACATTCCAAGGGTTGTTGAATTCCATTTTCAAGCCCTTCCTTCGAAAATTTGTGTTAGTATTTTTTGATGATATTCTAATATAGAGCAAGTCATGGGAAGATCATGTGCAACATGTTGACAAGGTGCTACAACTACTAAAGGAGCAACAACTATATGCCAAACTGTCCAAATGTTTCTTTGGGGTGAAGGAGGTATATTTTTTTGGTCATATTGTATCTCATGAAGGTGTCAAGGTAGACCCTAACAAGATTAAGGCCATGATGGATTGATCAATTCCCAAAACATTGAATAATCTTAGAGGATTTTTGGGTTTGACAGGTTACTACCGCAAGTTTGTTCGGAACTATGGGAGAATAGAAACACCTTTAATGACACTAACTAAGAAGGAATCATTTTCATGGAATCCAGAGGCAAATAAATGTTTTGAACAAATTAAAGAGGTGATGTGTAAAGAAACTATCTTGACCGCACCTTTATTGTGGTTGTGATGCCTCGTGAAATGGCATTGGTGTTTTCCTAATGCAAGAAGGAAGGCCCTTGGCTTTTGAAAGTCAGACACTCAAGGGAAAGGACTTACACAAACCCATTTATGAGAAGGAAATGATGGAAATACTACATTCATTGAAGAAATGACACCCTTACCTAATAGGTAGGAACTTTAAGGTGAAAAAATATCATGATAGTCTTAAATACTTCTTGGAACAATGACTATATTCAGAAGAACAAAAAAATGGGTGAACAAGATATTTGGTTATGATTTTCAAATCATCTATTGAAAAAAAGGGAAGCAAAATGTTGTGGTGGATGCACTCTCAAGAAATGATGAAGATGTTGAGGCCTTTCTCTGTGCTATCTCAATCATCCAATCCGATTGGATAATAGAATCGAGGGATTAATGGAAGAATGACGAAAATGTGTGGACTCTCACTCAAAGGTTGCAGCAGGATTCCAGTGCATCAGATACATTTACATGGAAAAATGATTCATTGTGGTACAAATATCACTTATATTTATGTAAGAACTTCCAACTCAAAAAAAAGGTACTATTGGAATTGCACACCTCTCTAGTAGGAGGGCACTCGGGATTTAAAAAAACCTACCATAGGGTCAAGAAGGATTTTTGGGGGGTTGGCCTTAAAATTGATATTCAAAGGTTTATAGCAAAATGTTTGGTTTTCCAACAAAATAAGGTGGAAACAATTAAGACCCCATGTCTTTTACAACCATTAGCCATCCCATGTCAACGTTGGGAAGAGGTTTCCATGGATTTCATCATAGGGTTACAAAAGTCTGAAGGAAAGAGTGTCATCATGGTGATTGTTGATAAACTGACCAGTTATGCACACTTTTGTGCACTCTCTCATCCCTTCAAAGCCAGTACATGTGCCACCGCATTCATAGAGACAGTTCAAAAACTACATGGAATCCCAAAGATTACTGTAAGTGACAGAGATCCTATCTTCACTGGACATTTTATGACAGAATTATTTTCTTGTTTGGGTACTCAATTGGCTCATATATCATCCTATCATCCTCAATCTGATGGACAAACTGAGATAGTGAACAAATTTCTGGAAGGTTACCTTCGTTGCTTTGTCTCTGAGAAGAAAACACAATGGTTCAAATGGTTACCCTTGGCAAAATGGTGGTATAACACTTCCTTTCATACTGCAACAAAAATGACACCATCTATGGAACTCTATGGATACCACCCTCCTTTCATCACTTCTTCTCTAAAAGAAAAATCTAAGGTTCAAGCAGTAGAAGATCACATCAAGCATCAACAAGAACTTCTCAAAATCTTAAAGAACAATCTAACCATGGCACATGATCGCATGAAACAACAAGCAGATCAACATCATAGTGAAAAAAGTTTTTAAGTAGGGGATTGGGTGTTTTTAAGACTACAACCATAGAAATAGATTTCCCTTAAGCAAGCCAAGAAAGATAATAAATTATCAGCAAAGTACTATGGTCCTTATAAGGTGTTGCAAAAGATTGGTACTATGGCATACAAATTGGAGTTTCCTGCATCCTCACGAGTACACCCAGTTTTCCATGTTTCATGCTTAAAGAAAGTTATAGGTGACAAGATTCCAGTTCAAACTATATTTCCAAAACTTGACGAGGAAGGAAAAATCATATTGGAGCCTGAAGCCATCACTGACATAAGAATTCACCAACTGAGGAATAGATCCATTTCATAGTATCTCATCAAGTGGAGGAGACTTCCTGCTTAAGATTCCACTTGGGAAGATGAGTCTTTTATACAGAAGCATCCAAAATTACTCAAGTGTTGTGTACAACACTTGTCTGAAGGGGAGGGGCATGTTAATCCCTAAATAGTGGCACATTACCCCTTAATTGAGGAATATTACATTAGTAATGTTATTTTATTTATGATGGCTTGGGTCCATTTGTCGTAATTGTACCTCCTAGTCTCCTATATATACCAAGGAGACATTTTCATTTGGAATCATCTTGTACTTGAACATTTATGTCGTGTATAAGGAGGTTTCCCCCTCAAAGAGGCTTATTATCTGAAATTCTCTCATTTTCAAGGCATTGAGTACTTATTCTGAGGTTTTTCTATGCTATATTGATATTTGGTTCTTGGTTCATGTATTACTATTGGCACAGGGGTATACCCAGGGTTCAACGCTTCAACAACACACCAACAAAACCCTAACTATCATCCCTTTTAGCAACACCTGTGAAGCAGGCGAAATCTCACCCGAGGTAGAAGCAGGGGGGATTATAGGTTGCAGGTGTCTGTAACCAAGATGAGACAGAGATATGTGATAAAAACACTTCGTAGAGTATTCTAGAAACACTTAGAAGGTGATATGCATTAGTTTATTAGCTTTAATAACATTGTAGGACATACCCGAATACAGATTGGTGCAGTAACAACAAAGGTTAAGAACTTCAACCACTTAGCGTAGAGCATTAGGTTAGATCTAGCATTCATTCATATTTAAGACAAGTAATCACTAAGAAACAACAGATCTATCTATCATACATAATAATCAAATCAATGAGCATATTCATAACATAAACAATACAACACAAATCCAACCAAAGACACAAGATATACATGACTCACCTCAGTGTGGGGCTACGTCTACCAACTGCTTTGTTTTCTTTATTATTCTTCAATCTCTTACATTCATTTTCTCCTGTGCACCGAGCCACAGATCCAAGCTTCGCACCAGGCAGGAGATCTGTGCACTGAGCACCAGATCCTCCTTCCAAAACCTGGTCAAGGCATCGATCCAACTTCTCTAGCGAGCACAGAGCCTTCACATACATAATTTGTTGCACAAAGAAACTCCAAACTATTTGGACTTAGCCACTTTCCACTACTCTTCTACAATACATTCTTACTCATTTATACTTTTACAATCCCTTACAATAGGCATAATCATGGGTAAACCC
The DNA here is from genome assembly GCA_009831015.1 of Picea engelmannii. Lineage (NCBI taxonomy): Eukaryota > Viridiplantae > Streptophyta > Pinopsida > Pinales > Pinaceae > Picea > Picea engelmannii. The sequence goes on from ML784493.1 coordinate 729,463, forward strand.
CATGGGATGAAATCCCATAACCCATTACAAAAACTCTAAATGACCCCTTACAAAGCCTGCAAAATAAGTGATATCCGCAAAATATGTTCCCTTTGATCATACATCATTCCCTTGTTGTTCTCATGTCCCTCTATCTATCTCTATTGCTCTTCACTCTTGCATATCTCGCATGCATTGCATCACATACATTCACTATTGCTTTTTCTATGTTACCTCTCTTCTACCCCAAAACCCTTACAGATTTATACAATTACAATAGGGACTAGACCATATAAATGGACCCAAAATTACTAACATATTCAATGGTCTTCCTTCCTTTGTGTGTGATGATCCATGAAATTGTACTAATTGTCTTTCCTTATTTTTCACATACTATTTTCTCTCACACAGTTCCCAAAACCAGTCCTCAAAATCCTGTCCCAAAAGGCTCCCAATAGTCACAACAAACTTCTGAAAAATTTACTTGGTGGTTGCGACATTCTCTCTTGCATGCTCTTCTTTCTCCAGAATCCTCTATGTTGTCTGTGTTATCACCCCATAATTTATGGGAATCATCTTATGACTTGGATATTATTGATTATCTGTATCTAGTGTTTATTGCAAAATTTATTTCTCATTTTGCAAAAACAATAGTGGATTGGTTCGAAGTGGTAAAAGTTTAACGCCGGTGGGAAAAGACAAAGTTGGTTTGTTCGCCGAAATTTGGTGAAGTTGGCGAAAAATTAAAAATGGCCCCTCGGCCTCTGCATTTATGAAGAATTTTTATGGATAAATGAGCAAAATTTGCCCTCGGCCTGTGTGCAGGGTTTAGTTAGGTTTATCAAGATATTTTGACAAAAGTTTTGGCAAAAATACATTGGCCTCAGGTCAACCTCCTAAAGTTCAACAACACCAAGGCATAAGCACCGATCAATACACCTACAACAAACACAAACCAAAGTCAGCGCGTGACATCAACCCCAAAGCCCAAGCCTCGGGCTCATTACTTGACTTAACAGTGAACTGTTGGTTATTTAAATGTTGGATGTGTTGTTCACCACGCAGAGGTGGGATGTTTCCCACAGAGAGCCAAAAGAATATATATATATAAAGAGCAGCGTTTTGACAGGTGTTGAAACGAATGCAAGGTGTCCAACACAAGGAGCATGCGTGCATGGAAGGTAATGAGGTGTCCGATGGAT